>PVIH01023008.1:0-25811 GCA_004025045.1 Sigmodon hispidus
TTCAATGGAAAAAAGATAGTATATTTAACAAATGGTGTTGGCATAACTGGAAGGAAGTGTGTAGAAAAATGCAAATAGATCCGAGCCTGTCACCCTGCACAAAACTCAAATCCAAGTGGATCAAAGACCTCAACTTAACCCCAACCACTTTGAACTTGATAGAAAAGAAAGTGGGAAATATACTTCTACAAATTGGCACTGGCCACCACTTCCTAAATATAACACCAGTGGCACAGGCACTAAGAACAACAATCAATAAGTGGGATCTCCTGAAACTGGGAAGCTTCTGCAAAGCCAAGGACACTGTCAATAGGACAAAACGACAGCCTACAGAATGGGAAAAGATTTTCACCAACCCTACAAGTGACAGAGGACTAAAATTGAAATTCTTAGATAACAAGAGTGTTTTCAGACTCTACTTTCTGAGGAAAAATATAAAAACAAACCATAACATGACAATATTAAGCATTCAAGTTTAAAAGTACTTCCAGTATATATTTTGGATTCTGCCCAAATTGTTAATTTTCTATGTTTATCATTTTACACTGAGCCCATCTCAAAACTGTCAAATAGTCTTTAGAGTGCGAAAACTTTTTGGTTTTGCCGATAAGGCATTCAGGCTTCTCCATCTAAACTTCTTTATAAATATGCTTTCTTTACAGTTGTTATGGAGCATGTTTCTCTGACCCCTGCTTAACTCTTTTCAGGACAGATTCAATAGATGAAGCTCATTCACTAAGATTTTATCAGAGATAATGAGATCTTAATAATATCTTAAACTCTCTAGAAGTAATGGAATTTTTAAAATACTGTGTTCTATGCAAAACATTCTAGCTTTCCAATTAAATAAAATTTTGCATGGGGCAGGGATGGATGCCACACATCCTTAATCATAGCACTTGGGTGGCAGAGGAAGGCAGATATCTGTGAGTTTGAAGACACCCTTCTCTGCAAAGTTCCAGGACAGTCAGGGCTACACAGAAAAACCCTGTCTCAAAATAATAATAATAAAAAGATCACTCTAATAGAAGAAAAATTAAAAAAACCCTCCATTTGGCAAATAAAGCCTTTAAAATATACAAGAAATTAAGTATTTAGGAATCACACAAAAGTTATTTATTAAAGTAGAACACAGTAGTAGCACAAAAGTTTTTCAAGTTTTCAAGAAGGATTGGAAGATAAGTTTTATATATTTGAGAATTGTTGCCATTTTCCTTTACCAGGGTGTACAGTATTTGTGTGTGTGCATGTGCATTGCCTGTGTGTGCAAGTAATATACTGTTAATAAGAAATGTCAGGGCAGCTTGAGATTTCTCTTTCCATTTAAGTCATGTTCAATTTCTTTCTTTACCCTTGATGCTGAAATATTTTATGAGATGTGTCTCATTCCTAAGCATTACATAAGAAGTTGTCCATGTATCCTTTTTAACCTGGGATGTAAACATTTGTGATATTTCAGGAATTTTTTTATCTTATTATGTCTTTTAATTTGGCTATGCATACTGTTCCAGCTTTCAAAGCTATAAACCATTACTTGGTAGTCCTCTACTGACTTTTCATGATTCAAGTACTGGTTCTGCTGCTGAACGACTTTGCCCAGGTTCCCGAACCTGTGTGACCCAATTGGAAAAGATGATTAATAATAGTATGTGTTTTGTTGTCATGTTCTGAGGCTTTAAGGACATTTTGAAGCATTTAATGACATCTATGTAAACAAGAATTATCAGTCACTAAGCACAAAATAGAGATGATACTATAAGACGTGGGATGTCTTTCTGTACAAAGTGAATATCATTGGTAAATAAAAGAACTGTTCTGAACTATGGTAAGGCATCTTAGATGTAGGTGGGAAATTTGAGCATAAATAAAGAGGAAAAAGGGTTGGGTCAGGTTGAGATGTGATCCAGCCACCTCAAGAAGCAAGATGTAAAGAAATAGGTGAGCCATGGGCCATGTGACATGACAGATTAATGGAAATGGGATGAATTAAGATGAACAAACTGGCTAGCATAATGCCTCAGCCATAGGTCAAGCAGCAAGTAATTAATATAAGTGTCTGAATCATTTTGGGGAGCTAAGCAGTAGGGGGCAGGCCCAGACCATGGGGCTAGGATGGACCAGAAACTAATATTACACATATATATTTATTGTATTTTTCAAGGTAAAATATAAGATTTTTTGCTGTGTAAAGCATCTCAGACATCACCCCATTCATTTTTTGCATTATCCAAAAAATAGAACAACCAGTAAATTATAAAGCTGAATTTTAAAACTAACTTTTTTTACTTAAACTTTTTTAAAAGTATGTATACTTAACAAAATGTGCTCCTTCTTTTGCTTCATATTATGTGAGTTCTTTTGAAGCCCTGAATTAAACAGTTAGAAGGAGATGTAAATGTTTTAATATACAGAGACAGTAAATGTTGTTAGTCACATCTAGTCACATGTGGCTAAGGTGAGGTGACATCATTGAAGCTTGAAAAAAATTGTTAGTGAACCCCAGAGCACAGATGCATAATTTAGATGCTATTTTCAACCCAGATTCAAATTAATCTAGATAGCTGAAGTACAGTGTTGTCTTAACAGAATCAGGATTTGTGTGATTTGTCTTCCTTTTTCAACAATTTCTGAAGTAATAGACTCCATGGTTGTTGCATAGTTACAAATCTGGTGTTCCATGAGCTGAGTTCAAGGAGCTTAAATTAAGTCATTGTGAGAAAAGTTGGCAATATCTTGGTACAAACTTAACTAGGGGAAAATATTAATAGTGCTTGTATAAGAAAATCTATGAATGGAGCCATTTACCAATGAATTTTTGTGGAAAATATTCAATTTATAATTTGTGGAGAGAAATAGAGAACTGCTTAAATAACTGGAAGCAAGAAAATTTTCTATTTTATTACTACCATATAATGCTGTTTATTATAACTGTTGTCATTCTTTCCTCTTCCCTTTGCCCACATGTTTACTTCTGGAGTTATTTGGGATTGATGTTGCTGATTAAATATCTTAAATCAATTTTTAATAATTGACAAGAGAGAGAAAGAGAGAGTAACTGTAAGATCCAAGACAACATGGAACCTATCTAATATATTCACCACTGTATTCTTAATTTAAATCAGCCTGACATACACACAATAGTCTTTGAAAGAATCAGTGAATAATTAGATAAAAGGATTCCCTTTGCTATATAAATTTATGTAATTTTTATAAAACTTTTATTTTTCTCTATTTTTGAACAAACATATAAAATTGCAAGTATAATCACTTTAATTCTAAAAGCAATTGACACAACATATATTTCTTCTTCCAAAGGATATTAATTGAATGCTTTGAAACATAATGTAACCAGTAAGACATGGTACATATTCGGAATTTGATAAAACTTATTGAATTTATTTAGAAGTTTGACCACAGCTTTTATAAAACAAAGCCAAATACAATGGCAATATTGAGAGAATTATCTATGAAGCATAAATGGGGATCACAGTTTATAGAAGAGGGAGTTAGAGAAAACTGGATCAAATATGCTTCATGTTAAACAAAAAAAATGGTCTACTTTTACTGCTTGATGCTACTACTGAAACTTTTAGGAAAAACAAAAAGTGCTACTCAGTAACTGTCCCTCAGCATAAGAAAAAAAAGCATTCATTCACCAAATTCAATTTCTAATTTGTCAAAGTTTAGCATATGAAGCATTAGTTTTCCTGTACTAAAGGCTAGCATTTTTGTAAACAATGACCATTTTCCCATCATGGCTTTTGCTGATGTTTTCAGAGATGCCCTGTGGCAGGACACATGAGACATTTAGAATGGGGTTAAGATAAGGTGTTGTCAGGTCTCAAATGCATCAAACAGGTCAATGTCTTTCTGGAAATGGCTCCTGCAAATATGCCTGAAATAAGAGGTCAGGATGAAAGATTTTAAGTGGAGCATTAGAGATGTTCCACAAATCTACAAATAAATATTCCTTGAATAGTCTGTTTTGGAAAGCAATAATGATTCCCCAGAAGAATATTTTGTCTATCTTTTTATCTCTGAATTCTGTAGCTATTTCTAAATTACACACAATTTACTCTGATTTTTTTTGATTAAGTAATGACTCAAAATTAAACTACAAGATGATAAAACATAACAAAAGATGAGACAAATTATGAAAAAAAAACTAAATAAGTCTTTGCTTTCTATGAAGACACAACATAAATCTTGAGAATTGGATTATTTTCAGATGTATTTGAAATTGTATTATGTCTGAAACTTTTTTAAATAATAACATTAAGTTTTCTATAAAAAACGGTATTTTGATACTCCAGAGCACTTGAAAATTGAAGTTATATCTACTAATATGTAAAATCAAATCCACAATAAAAGCAAACTAATCTTTATGTTTCCTGGTTAAAAGTGTCCATAGAAGCTTTAGGCCAGTAATATGAAATATTTCCAAAAGAATAAATAGTACAACATCATGATAGCTAATAAAAGAACTGAGCCTGACCATTGCTATCAGGTGTCATTGTTATAATAGATGAGCTTTGGAATTCATTTATTCATTAGAGTCAAAGCTTGATGCGTCATAATCAAGTAGTTTTCTCATTTTCTTTAGTCTGTTGACATGGACAAGATTTTTGAATGTTGATGCCAAAACGGCTCCTAGAGCACAAAGCAACTTTTCATTTCCCTTCTCATGATGTCCTTTAAGCAACATTCAAAAAATGGGAGAGGCGTTTCTTATTTGGCTAAGTTCCAATACGTCATGTTATACTTCAAGAAAAACAAAAGTATACATGTGGACTGTGACTACTCTCATAGTAGAACTTCCTCATGAATTAATCAATTAGCTGAAGTCAAACTTCTTTTATAAGCTTTACAGAAACAATACTAGCCCCAGGGATATGGCAGAAAGCATATACCCATGAGCATTACTGAGCCTGAGATTTTATTGACAGCTTGGCTACCACATTGGAACCAGAAAGAAATATGTATTTCTCTCTCATGCTGCTACTGAAATCAGTTGTGACATAGAATGTCTCTGTGTTTAAGTATTTTAAGCAGATTATATATATGTGTGTATATATATATATATATATGGAAAGTAATTTTCCTAATGCCACTATGACTTTCCCCATTTTAATAGAAGAAATCTGCCAGACCATGCTTTTCTTCTCATTATTCTATTTAACAAATAAAAATAATAAAAAACACATGGTTGCATCCAAAGAAAAAAGAAAAGGGAAAGATACTTGAGTGTTTAGGCTATATAATAGACAATTCAGAAAACTGGTAGGCAAAGATGGTCCATATACTGAAAACATGGAGATTGTCTGTTAACATATAAGATATACTGCATTGACATGTAGATTAATTCTACTTGATAGTTACTATGAATACTGCAACACTGAACATCAATAGGCAAGCAGGATATTGATTTCTTTGGATATATTCTGAGTCAAATGAATAATTAAATATCAGGGAAGGAAAAGAGTAAAATAGAGGAAAGAAACAGACAAACAATACTAATGCTGTCTGAATTAAGCCTTAGGAAAGTATACTACTTATTAGTTATCAGCTTAAAAAAGAACACACACACACACACACACACACACACTCACACACTTAAATGGAAGTATACCACACAGGATGAGAGGAATGGATTATATACATACATACACCATACACACACACACACACACACACACACACACACACACACATATATATATATATATATATATATATATAAAACAAGTTCCTCATTCCCAAGTACAAAAACTCCCCTATTCATTACTGGTTATTTGGGTTCAAAAAATTTCCAAAACAATACAGTCCATTGCCATTTCACTTGGCTTCTTTGCTCCAGTAAATAAATGAGCAGCATGAATGGGCTTTTTGTAAATGGTGAGATTATAAGCTGGTATAAAACTGAGAGGACTGATAACTGGGTTTGATGGAGTGCATGATGTAAAATCACCAAATAATAAGTACTGTTTCTATATAAAATAACTAGAAAAAAAGTTAGAGACTATTGCTAAAGGTACCATATCAAACACAGGGCTTATAAGAATCAAGCTGGGGCTATCTAGAAAAATGAATGAGGATTAGCTCTCATAATGTTGGAGGATGATATGCACGCTGCCAAAGGAGAAAAGCAATCATTAGCCTTAACCAGTTGTAAAGCCTACGTACCACAACAATATCTGGCCTCAAAACATAGCCCTAGTGGTAAAACAGTAGCACTGTTACTTCAGATGTAAACATGACCTGTTTTACTAGATTTAAGGCCTTCTTAATAAGAGTAAATACAAGTCTGGTACTTTTAACCTGGCCAAATAACTATGACTGGAAAAGTCATAGATACTAGAGGATAGCCTACTACAGCCACATTAAAAAGGCAATGTGTTTTGTAATTATATAATAATATCCAAAGAAAATAGTAATTCTAACCCTTAATCAGAGATTTTTGTCATTGATAAGATTTGTTGCTGTTTAATTTTTCTGTTTCTAAAATGTTTTTTTTTTTTATTTTTAACAAATAGAGATCTTGGATAACATATCAAAAGGCAAGGAATGAATGGCCATGGAGTGTCCAAGATATAATTGAGTATATGTACAATTCAATTCTTACACCTAAGACTCAAGAAAAACTCAAGAAAGCCCTGAGAGATTGTAAGAGCCAAAGAATCAGAACATTTGCTGTAGGACAGTATCTTCTATATGCTATTAGAAAGCTGCAACCACAAAAATCTCACCAATAGGGTTGCTTACATAGGACTGGCATAATAACTTGACTTTACATGCTGATGTAGATCTGGGAAATCTCACAAGGCCCTACATTTTCCTATATAAAGAGCTATAGACAATCAATGACTACTGAAAACAATGAAGAATCATTCTTTGCCAGAAATGAGCCAACTGATGTATTTTCCAATCCCAATTGGTCAGCACTAAATATATGTTGTTTTGAGCAGCACTAAATAAATTCAGTAAGCTGTAATTGTATGCATGTCTATGGAACAGTAAGGAGGAGTCATAAAATTTGGAAGGAATGAGGGAGAAATTGCAGCAGTTGGAGGAGAAAATGCTAAAAATTATGCAATTACAGAGCTTATATATACAATTCTCATATATATTATTGCATATGTAAATGTAGTATAATTATATGACATGAAAATAATCTAAAATATGAGATATAAATAAAATAGAAAGCTTCTATCTTGCTATTTTTATTGACCAAATAAGTAAAAACAGGGTATGACTGGTAAAGTTGCAGAGCTTAGAGTGCTATGTATAATCCTCTGGCAAGTAAAATCTCCATAGCTTAAAATGAAATATTGTTAACTCTTCAGCATTTTTTTTTAAATTCTTTTTACTGTGTTTTTTTTTGATAAATACAAAATAAAGAAAAAAAAAGGAAAAAAAAAAGAAAAAGCTTCAGAGTGCAAGCATAGAAAACTTTACACAAACAAGTAATATCAGGGTTCCTATGAAATTGAACATTGTCTCTTCCCTGGACCTTCTGAATTTACATAAACTGTGTCTATCTAAAGAATCTCCTGTTCCTTAAAATTTCTAAAAAATGAAAATGAAGAAGCAAAAATCCTCCAAAAATGGCCTCAAGTCCAAAGCATTCCCAACACACTAAGTTATACAAACACAAATTATATCTCAATTAAAAGCCAAACACAGAGCTGGCAATTAATTTAGATTAGTTGTAAAGCTCTAGAATGTGAGAAACCCTAGGTTCCCCCTCAAAACACCAAAACAATACAAGTCTCTGTGTTTATTCTTGTGTTTAAGACTCTTGTCTTATGGTATGAGATGTGAAACCTGTGAGACAGGATATCATCAATTTTTTTGTTTCACACACAGGAAAATTGATCTTCAAAGGGTTAATAAAATGATGCCCAAAAATATTCATTTAGTAAAGTACTCAGGATTCAAAGCCAACAATTTTTAGTTTCTAAACTCGGGCTTTAACCAACACCCTTTGACTTCCTGAACACAGGAAAGGTATGTTCTGCTCCCGAGTCCTCTACCATTCAGCATCACTTCCCATGCAATAGGGCTTTGTAGTGGAGACCACTCAATCACGTGGTAGGCCAACACTATAAAGATCAAAGTAATCCATTTGAATAATTGTTTCAGCCAATAAGTCCAAACATTATGAAATCACAATCTCTAAAATGAGATTCAGAATATGAAAGAGTAAGGACTGGCTGGAGAAGTTGCTCTGTAATTAAAAGTACTCGCTGCTCTTGCAGTGTACGTGGATTTGGTTCCGAACCCTCATGGCAGCCAACAACGGCTAGTATTTTAGTCTCCAAGGGATCCAGTGCCGTCTCTGCTTCTTTGGATGCCAGGCACTCATACCATGCACATTTTTAAATGAATAGAATTGCATATATAATATTATAGTATATATAATCCACAATTATATATAACATTATAGAGCCATAAATACTTATATGTAATTAATTTATTTGTATATTAGATAATATATTGTTATTTATTATACAATAAATAATTTATTATTTACTGATATATGATATTATCATAATTGCATTGTGCATGTGTATATATATTTATATGTATCATGACAAATTCTTTTATTTAAAATCTTCTTGATTCATTTTACATACCAACCACAGATCTTCCTCTCATCCCTTCTCCCTCTTCCCCCAAGTCTTCTCTCTCTGACACATTCCTCCATCCCCTCCCCTAAAAGGGTAAGACCTTCCTCAGGGAGTCAGCAAAGCCTGGTACATTCAGTGGAAGCAAGAAAAGCCCCTTCCCCCTGCATCAAGGCTGAACAAGGTATCCTATCATAGAAAATAGGCTCCAAAAAGCAAGCTCATGCACCAGAGATAGATCCTGATTCCACTGCCAGGGGCCCCGCAAACAGACCAAACTACACAACTGTTTCCCAAATGTAGAAGGCATAGTCTGGTCCCATGAAGTCTCCACATCTGTCGGTCTGAAGTTTGTAAGTTTCCACTAGCTTGGTTCAGTGGTCTCTGTAGATTTCTCCATCTCAATCTTGACCTCCTCTTGTTCATATAATTACTTTTCCCTCTCTTTAACTAGATTCCCAGAGCTCAGCCTAGTGCTTGGCTTTGGAACTCTGCATCTGCTTACATTAGTTACTGGATGAGAGCTCTACATATATAATATTATAGTACAAGTAATACATAATTATATATAATATATAATCACAGTAATGTGCAATTAATTTATTTGTATATTATATAATATATTTATATAACATTTGTCAATATATTATCCATACTTGCATTATATCTATGTATATATATAAACAAATCTTTAATAAAATACACCAAAATGGAAAAAAAAGAAATAGCATTATCATAGTAGGTTACAGCATGGAATGTCATGGCTAACAAGTTAAGAAAATAATTTGCAAAAGTTATTCTGAAATGGATATATAACTTTTAATTTTATATTGATTCTCTTATTCATTTGTTGTGTATATTTCAGGCAGGTACTGACTCTGTAGCTTAGTCTTGTCTGAAATTTACAGCAATCCTCCTGCCTTAGGCTGCTGAGTCATAAGATTACAAGTATGAGCAACTATATCTAACTTTCACTTCAATTTTATTATGCAAATGTAGACATATGATATCTTCTAACGTTAAAGAAACAATAAAATATAATTCCTTGTGTCCTTGAAAGAAAAATCAAATAGAACATATCAGCAAATGCTAGTAATTGATACCACAGTTTTCATCCTGACCATCATGTTTGGAACTACACATCTTTGGGAAAACAGCATGCCTATCTGAGTCTCTGATTCCACATGGTAAAATGAAAACAATATACTACTTTAAAGTAATTGGAAGTTCTACATGAAATACAAATTTAAGGTACTGTGTACAGGTTTCACAAAATAAATAATATTTAGCTTATGGCATTTCATTTCAGAATAAATAATATCTTAAATTTAGTCTTGAATCTCTCATTTACTATCCACAAAGTCAAATTCTGCTATTATTTTATTGTGATTTTTACCTCAAATACTAATATTTGCAATGAACTTAATACTAAAATAGTTATTTTAATTGATCAAAATGCTACTACTGATGTAATTATTGTTACTTATAAATAGAAGCAGAATTTGTTTTATCCCTCAAATCAGTTTTAAATGATTTATGTAAAATTATTTGGCACAACCTGTGATTCTTCACAAACGGCATTAATAGCTACTGTTTAAAATGTATTTTTCTACTTGCTAGACAGCATAGCCACCCCCTTTTCAAGTTGATTTATGATAAATGCAAATAAAACACCCAGGAAGTTTTACTCTTCAAATTCTATACTACAAGCTTGAGTTCAGTTGATCATTTCCTCATTTTCACACACAAGTTGACTGCTTAGGTATACTAATCTCTCTTTACTAGTAGTCCCTTAGTAGCTAAATGATATGACCTAGAAATAGAAAGAAGTAGTTCTTTAGGAGTCTAACTATACCTCTATGAGAGCCAGACAGCACTCTTCTTTCTGCTTCTTTCTAAAAGTTAAAAAAAATAAGCAATTTCCCTTTAAAAATTGTGCAGAGAAATCATGAATCATCAGTGTCAAAGAAACAGAGTAAGATCACCCTTCTTTTGTCCTCACAGTGAGTGAGTGAAGCAAATTCAGTTCAGAAATTCATTGTCTCATGCTGTGTCACATATTTCTTTGCTTTTTCTTTTATTTTTTTCTCTCAGATCTCTGGCTTTCCTACTCATATAAGTTGTCAGCATATTAATCTAGATTAAAACTGTGCTTTTGCAGGACCAGGGCCAAGAAACATGGTAAAACTAAAGGAAATCCATACAAAAGTACACAAAAAACAAAACTTGTTCACTGAATCTTCATTTGCCATTATCATTATGAGTTTATAGTTTATGATTACAAGTGTATATACTGAATATGGCACAAAGTTATTGTAGACATGTATCAATATCACTTTACTCAAAAATAAAAAATAGTGAATAACCCATTATAACTTACATTTATCCACAATGAAACTTAAAAACATAAGTAAGCACATGTTGTTCTATGTGTAAAAAATTTTTTCTTTTCCTCAAAAAAATGCATATTTCTATAACAAAGCCTTTACCACTCACACATAAAACTATTAGATTCCTCATCCTTATGTATTCCCTTGCACCATTGTAACTTTTGTTCAGTGATACTCCATCTCTCTCTCTTTCCTATATAAGTAATTTTTCATCACCCTAATATTCCATTTTCAGAAAATATTCTTTCAATTTTTTATGAATCATTAACTTGTCATGTCAACTAATGACTGCAGGTTGGCATTCTTTTAAAATAGTTTCCTTCCTCTCTTTTTTCTTATAGATATATACGTCTGCAGCTGTGTGTATATCTGTTTTGGAAAGCATTTTCTGGTACCTTTAAAAAGGCAGTACATTCCAAGTTAGGTTAGAAATAATGCTTGCAGAGTAATCCAAATAGCCTAGCTAAGCACAATGATAACTTTAGTTTTTTTTTTTTCAGTACTACTTTTTTAAGAGTATAAAACTTTGGCTCTAAAACAGTTGGTTTCTTCATTACTTGCTGTTGTCAGGTGATGCATTTATTTTTTTCTTTCAGTTATACAATATATGGCTGTCTTTACTAGGAATCTGATAGGTCATTAAGAGGAATGTTAGTAAACTTATTTTTCAACTTTTAATATATAGCACACATGTACAGGAAAAAAACAAGGAATGGATTATTCAACTAACTTTTCTATTCTACTCCTTGAATAATGAAGCAGCAATATATATATTGAAAAAGTTTGAAGACTTCAACAACCTGTGTATGCTTTTTTTCATATGTATGTAGAGTAAAATACAAATTAGAAAATTGAAGAAAATATCATTAACTTATTAAACCAGATAAAGTTTCCTGCCAGAGTTTTTTAGTTGTTCTTTGTTCAGATGAAGAAGAAAACAGGCTTTGAGCTTCTTAAAATGAAAAAGTAATTTATGCATGAACTATCAATTTCTCTTTCTTGACTCAAGTCTTTCAGAATGCAAACATTATATAGTGAATCTTCATTTTTTCATAATGCATTAAAGAGAATCCTACTTACTTCTCATACCTGAACATACTTTGAAATAATGTTGTCACTAAGTATACATTTTCTTTAAAATGCTTGTTTTTTTTCTTTTTTTTCTCACTTATTTCCATGCTGTAATTAGTTGAAGATCATCAAATACTCCCCTGTTTTGCTTTATAACCAAAATGGATTGGGTATATGCAATGGAACTTCTGTGAAAACTGGGTATTAACTATTTGCAATAGCTATATCATACCTTAAAGACATACAGAGTAATAACAGGGCAGATAAGACAACTCAGTTGATAAATTGTTTGCTGTTTAAGTATGAAGATCAGAGTTTGGTTCCCTGGAACTATTGTAATACTAATCTGGTATGCCTACTGGGAGACTGGAGGCAAAAAAAGCAAATTATCAGAAGCTCATGGGCCAACTAATCTGATGTTTACAGCGGTGTACAGCCAGATATCCTGCATCCAACAAGGTAGAAGACAAAGACTAGGACCTAAGATTTCCCTGTAACATATACACATGAACCATGGCATACAAATGCCTGTAGTGACACACAAAAACACATATATGAATTCACACATGCAGGATCCAAGTAAGAGAGTTGTTTTAAAGCAAACTTAAATGCTAATACTAAATAAAGTGAAGGCTATGAGAAGTTATAGTAAAACATTTTTTGCCTTAGAGAATATATTAAGCAACATATGGTAGATGTTCTAAGTTTAAGAAAAATGACTTATGTTTGCAATTAGCAAGCTGAAAAAATTCTAGCAAAGAAAGTTTTGGGTAAATTAGGCTTATCTGACATTGCAATGAAGAATTATAATAATGTCAAAGAATACCAAAGATATGTAGACATGTTTCTTAGCAGCCTGGAATATTGTGAACTCTTGTGTACCTTACACAGATTTGCTCATTAAATATATAGTGTTATATTTCTATAAATCTCTGTAGAATGTTGCAGATGTGAAATATGTGATATTAATGGGACAGGTGTAAAATGACACTGAGCCAGTACTTGAATAAACCTTTGTGTTTTTCTACTGACTTATGCAGAAGAAAATAAACCAAAGAAATATTATGAACAAGTAAAGTTAGATTGTGTTTAGAGTAAAATTAATTGCAAATAGAATATTTTCCAGATGGCTTCATAGTAAACAGACAAATGCACATGTATTTGTAACCACAAAAATAAAGCATGGGATAACCAGCTCATACTTTTCCAGGTAAAGCATATGTGGTAACTAGTTCTTGGAATATAAAAACATCATTTAGTCACTATTACAAGATTATTGAATTAATCCTTTCACTAACAATAATTTTTCAAATCCTGTTTCCATTTGGTATATAACTTTATATGTGTTTGGAAAGGAGTGTGATAATAGGATATGTAATATATAATTTGTCTAATATTTAAACACTTGGGATTTGTCTCAGAAACATTTCAAATCTAGCTGCTTTGAAATATCAAGTAAAATAAAATTAATAATAATCAATACACTATGATATAAAACACTAGAACATAGTCTTCAATGTGTATTTTGTACACATTTTAAATACTTCTCTATATTTAGCTTTTCAACAATTCCCTAGCTTCAGTAATAGGAAGAGGAATGATATAGAACAGATACCAGCAAGACACAGAGGAAACAAGATGAGAATGCTGCACTGAAGAAAAGCTACCAAGCTATGTGACTAAACATAGGTAAGAACTACAGTTTAATTTAGCATAAGAACTAGTTAATAATAATCCTCTACTATGGGCTCAGTAGTTATGATAATATTAAGTATCTGAGTTTATTATTTTATAAGCAGCAGCAGCAGGACAGGCCGAGTGGGACAGAAAAGCTCAGACTACAATGTCCTCTTCTTCTGTGTTCACATTTGGGGTTTGGAAACAAGAAATTAAGAAGCTAAAAGGAAAATACACTGCAAATTAATGAAAAGAAATTTTGGAACATGTGACAGAAGAAGTGATTATACTGAAAACACAAAAGTTTTAACTAAGTCATCTTTAGCCATCAGAGAAATGCAAATCAAAACTACTTTGAGATACCACCTTATACCTGTCAGATACACTAAGACAAAAGATACAGAAGACAGCCTATGATGGAGAAGTTTCAGAGCAAGGGGACACTGCTCCATTGGTGGTGGGAATATAAGCTTGTTCAGCAACTCTGGAATGTAGCATGGTGGTTTCTCAGAAAACTGGGAAGCAATCTCCCCAAGGATCCAGCAACACCTCTACTAGGCATATACACTAAAGATGCATATTCACAATCCAAAGGCATTAGCTCTATGTTCATAGCAGCACTATTTGTAATAGCAAGAACCTGGAAACAAGCTAGATGCCCCTCAACTGAAGAATGTATTAGCAAACTGTGGTACATCTACACAATGGAGTACTACTCAGCAGTAAGAAAAATCGATATCTTAAAATTTGCAAGCAAATAGATGGATTTGGAAAATATCCTCCTGAGCGAGGTATCACAAACCCAGAAAGATAAGCAGGGAATGTATTCACTCACTAGTGGACTTTAAACAAAAAGCAAAGCATCCCTAAGCTGCAAGCCACAACCACGGAAAAACATGGGGTTTGAAACACCTTGGAGCCCATTCCCTTCAGAGGAACACCTGACGAAGTCTTGATGTTGGGGTGAGGAAAGTTGATTTGCTTGGAGTGGATGCTGAACTAAGCCACCTTGGGACCTTGGGCCTCCTGCCCTTGCTGGGGAGGAGATAAAGTGATGAGGAGAAGAAAGTGTGACTGGGAGGGGAGGAGGGGAAAAGGAGTTTGAACAAGGGGATACATGGATAAAAATAGGACTTTATTCATAATAAAAAAGAAAAATGAAACAAAAAACTAAGTTATTCTCATTACAGATTGCTATCATTAGGTAACAACTAATTCTAATTTGATAATTTCAACAAATATTCTACCAGAAAGGTTTTATTTTTTAATAATCTAGCAAACTAATATAAAGAAAAGGACCTTGGGACCTCCAGCCCTTGCTCCGGAGGAGATAAAGAGAAGGGAGAAGAGAGAGCAGCAGGGATGGGCTGCAGGGGAAAGGGAGTTGAACAAGGGGTACATGGATAAAAGATAAGACTTTATTCATAATAAAAAAGTATCAGAGAAAAAAAAGAAAACAATTGTTCAAATTGTTCCCATTAAAATTATCCTACCTGTTTTCACTATAATTAAGCTTGAAGATAATTATTGTTAATGTGCAGTTGATATTTCATGAAGAACTATACATCTTGTTAAACACTTATAATCACTCTTGAATCATTGAATCATCTACAGTTCACAAGTGTAGAAATGCAGATTCTTGGAGAATAATCTGTCTAAAGTCACAGAGCTAGTAAGAAATTTGAATCCCTATCTCTGTGTGAGTCCAAAAACTATGTTAACTGTTGTAGTACTATAGGGCCATTTTCTCAGGGATTCTTATACCTTCTGTGTATATTTTGAATTGGGGGAGACATAAATGACACTGAGTGTGAATGTTGGTTTCTTTATGACAACACTGATTAATTTATCATTGGTTATCATTGTTTTTATGCCCTTGTTTCTCATGAGAAATTATTCTAAATTGTAAGCCTTAAAATTGAGAAATACAAAAATGAATAAAATATAGTACAAGTCTTTTTTCTTTGCATGTTACTTTAAGAGAGGATACATGTAAATTGGTAATCACTATTCCCTGTGGTAGGTGCCATAGGGTATAAACACACAACGCTTCAAGGCAGACAAGGGGAACATGAGAGTTTGCTGGCTTCACAGAAGATGTCACAGAAGTTTAATTAAATATTATATGAAAATAGAGACAAAAACAAAAGGAGTTATGAATAACATGAAGAATAACTTTATAAGCAGAAGATATGTTAAGCATAAAAACTCAAAGAGAAAATATAACCCCATTAAGGAACTGCCAGTAGTTTGGTGAAAGTACAAAAACAAAATTTCCAGGCAGAGCACATGGCTGGCACTCATCTGTTTAGTATCAGGGTTCCTATACTCTGTGATTCATTGATCTGAATTGTGGATAAAGCCCGATTATGTTTTTATTAAAGATTTTATTCCTAAATGTCCTTAGTGTTAAATAAAACATGTAGTACCTAGCAATCCATCAATTATCTACTGTCCCATGAAATCCAGTAAAAACAGAAACTGAATGTGATTAAGTATCATGAATAAACTTATGACTTGTTAGATGGTTTGATAGACATGTTGAAACTATTTGCAATTATCCTAACTCTGTGTATTGGAAAAAAGCAAGCAAAATGCTGTTGGATTGTATAGAAAAACAGACTCAGCACAAATAGTCATACAGCATATGTGCATATATATGTAACCCAATCTGGGCAAAAGGAAATGAGGCCCATATGCCATATGTTTGAACTGGCAGTCAGCTTGTGGTATGTTGAGGAAATGTTTCAAAAGGAGTGGAGAAAAGTCGTTTGGTTAAAGGAAATGATAGTCCTTCCTTTGACTGCTTCAGTGTTAGCATTGGAGGATGCTAGGCAAAATTACTTTTATTTTCACAGTTCTCCAGTACATAATTATGAAAAAGAATTCTTCAACGTGGAATCTTGTCAGATTTTTATTTTCTACCAAAAATGCCCAGTAATTATTGATAATATACAAGATACTGTTTTTAGATGTTTTCTTGCTATTTTTCAAACAATATTTACAAGTTTTTAAATCTTACATTGCTTTTTTTAATTTATGAAATCTTACTAACTTTAACAAAAAACATACATTTGTAGTTCAAAAGATTCAGTAAATTCTAGACAAGATAAAAAACGTTTCATAGAGAATGAGGCTATAATTTTTCTTTTCTTTTTTTTCCATTCACACAATTTTACATTTTCACTGCTTTGTCATAGCAGCAAAGACCCATGGATAGTGTGACCAAAGTAATCACTTACTTGACTAAATACAAAACTTTGATAAAATGATAGACGTTATTGTTTTATCTATTTATGTCTTTTTTATTATGAATAAAGTCATATTTTCTATTTGTGTATATCCTTGTTCAAGCTCCCTTCCCCCTCCCACCCCTTCCAGTCACTCTCTCTTCTCCACATCTCTTTATCTCCTCCCCAAGAGGGCAGGAGGTTCAAAGGTCCCAATATGGCTTAATTCAGCATCCACTCCTGAAAGATCTACTTTCCTCACCCCAACATCAAGACTGGGTCAGGTGTTCCTCTGGAGGGAGTGAGATCCAAGGTGTCGGTCTAAGGTCTTTCAGATAGCCAAGCTGTTCAGTGTTTGTGGTTTGCAGATTGGACATGCTTTGCTTTTTGCTTTTTGTTTAGAGTCCACTAAACTATCAGAGAAATGCAAATCAAAACAACTTTGAGATACCACCTTACATCTGTCAGACTGGATTAGATAAAAGACACAGATGATAGCCTATGATGGAGAGGCTGGGGAGCAAGGGGAAGACTCCTCCATTTTTGATGGGAGTGTAAGCTTGTTCAGCCACTCTAGAATGCAGTATGGCAGTTTCTCAGAGAACTGGGAATCAATCTCCCCAAGGATCCAGCAATACCACTACTGGGCATATACCCTAAAGATGCATATTCACCCTCCAAAGGCATTAGCTCAAGTATGTTCATAGCAGCATTATTCGTAATAGCAAGAATGTGGAAACAACCTAGATACCCCTCAACTGAAGAATGGATTGACAAACTGTGGTACATCTACACAATGGAGGACAACTCATCAGTAAGATACTGTTTTAAGTGCAGTAAAATACCTACAATCAGAATGTAGTGTAGTAGAGTGGTAGAGGATGGTAGATTATTAAAAGCAGAAAACAGAGAAAGTATTTAAATGTATATAAGGCTACATATTATATCTATATAAATGCAAACCTATTGATCCATCAAGGAAATAAACCATCAAGGAATAGAATTTAAAAAAATTGTTTGACCTATGTGAATATTAATAAAACATAACACTTGCTAAGAATTCATTATCAGAAAATGTTTCATAAGCTTCTTTTGTCTTCATTATAATTGGTCATAGTAGATACTATCACCACCAGCCTTATCAAGTGGGAATATTATAAAAGACTCCGATGAACTGATTAGACTGCCCACAGCTACACCAGTGGTATGTACTAGAGATGAGTTTGAAATTAAGTTAATCTGAATATTGAGCTGTTTTATCTGTTCCCTCTTAGCTTAGGGTAAAGATATAATATATATATTATATAACATATAATATATATTAATATGGATGGAGCTAATAAGAAATCCCCATTAAATTGTTAAATTTCTACCATACAAATATTTATTCCCCAGTTGCTAGCTATGCTGGAAGAATCATATTTGGCCTTGATGGAGATATCTCACTTGGCATGAGCTTAAAGTTTAAAAACCTTCCTTCTACTCTTCCTTCTTTACTTACTGTTTAGGAGAAAAGATCACAGTTGCTGCTCTAGCACCTTGTCAAACTTGCCTGTTGTCATGTTCCCCACTGTGATAGTGATGGACTCTTATCCCTTTGAAACTGTGAAATTCAATTGAATGCTCTGTTTTATAAAGAGCCTTGATCATGTTGTTTTATCACAGCAATATAAAACGAAGGAAGACACGGTGTCCTGGTTGTGCTGTGACACAGAGAATAATAAAAAAAAAAAGAGCAGTAACTTAAATTTTGGAATAAACCTTGAAGTATTTTGTCACCAACTTTAAAATCCATGCAAAAGAGTTATGATTTCATTACAGAAGTAATGATTAGAAAGTAACAATGATATTTAAGGAAGAAAGTAACATAATGATGTTGGAAGGCCTTTCTGGACAGCATTTGCAGTCTACAAAGGCTCCTTTCAAGCTCAAAAATATGGAGGATTCCCTCACCAGTGAGACTTTGTGCTTTTTATCTGCCATTATTTGGAGAACTTTAGGTCTGGTGGCTTGACCCTATCTGAAACCTGTACCTATGACTGGATGCCAGATTTATCTTTAGGTATTCTTCCAGTTATAGTACCTCCCACATCAGCCCATATGGTAATTACGCATTGTACTAGGAGCTTTACAGTAAGACCCTGTTTCTACATATAACTATGATTTGTACTAGGAGCTTTAAGACAAGAGTTTGCTGTTTATTGCAAATTAGGTGATAGCTGAGATACTGCGCCAGGCTTTAAATCCCCCTCTCTTGCCTGAAAAAAATAGTGGGGCTATAACACTTAAACTGTCTCCCTGAGAGCTGTCTCAATAGACTCACAAGCTGTACACCCTTCTTATTCACTTTTCTACCCCACCTGAAGGATAGATGGTTGATCATCCCTGAGGTAGAAGAAGACAAACAAATTTAGCATTTCTATAGAATATAAATTCAACAGCAAGATGAAAAAAAATAAAGATAGGAACAACTATGCAGTTTTTTTATGCAGACATGGAAGCAAATAAATTTAGTTCATGTTCTTCCCATAAAATTAGCTGAATTAGCTAACTAGAATATATGTAAACTGGAAACGTAGTGTTATGTGATACCAGTACACTAATGGCTAATTTAGAAAGACAAACCTGAAGTTCTTAGATTTTGTCTAGAATATAAAAAAGTAAAAATTTGTAGCTATCATTCTAATCCTGTCTGTCTGTGTATACATGTGTTTATATTTAGCTTGCCCATCAGACTGTCATTATTAAATTATTTACAGAATTAGTTCATGACTTGCCTTTACCTTCTAAAGAAGAGCAAATATATAAGCTTTATGAATAGTGGATGCCTAATTCTATATAAATTTTCATCTCTCCTTGAATTATATCATTGTTGAGTACCACAATGTGCTACAACAATGCATAAAATCCTTGAACACTTTCTGGCCCAATATGAGAGGTGATGTAGATAACTGGACAGAAAATAAAATAATGATAATCACTATTTAGTAATAGAATACAGTGCATTAATAGAAATGGAACACTTCAAACTCCACAGGCCAATTCAGTGCACTGACTGTAATATTGTTTGTTTTGTTTTTGTAATCTAATGGGAAAAAGGCAAATGAAAATTTTTCTTTCAAAATGTCTCTAATTACTCTAAGCATCTTTGGCATATGGCCTATTGTAACTGGTATAGTTGGTCATCTTGCCTATAGGAACTCTGTTGACAAAACACATGTAGAATGACTAGAGTAAAATCAGAAGAAGAGAGATAACTTCCAGGCTTCAATTTTTATTACAAACCAATAGACAGTCTATAATTATTTCTGGTCTGTGACATTGCAGAAAGCTTCCCAGTGGATATTTTTGACAGGAGTGGACATTTCATCATTCTCCAGTGGAAGGTGATGCACATTTTGACACCTGCAAAGAATGATGAAATTGAACAGCGTGCTTCAATGTCAAAGATTTAGACCCTGATAATCAGAATTCCTATTACCCAATGTCTTTGTTATAAAGTTCATCGTAAAGAGTCTTTGGGCTTGAGAGTAGAGATAGACTATCAGATTCCCAGGGGGAAATTCCTCTTGTTTACAACAAGGGAGTTGACATTGTTGTACAAGGAAGTATGGATATATTTTGACAAACCTAGTTTGCTAGATTTACAAGGCTGGTCCAAAGTGTGACCTCTTAAGCCTATTGGATGTTCAGTGGAGATGCTTGTTTTTAGTGTTATGACACTTTTATCTCAGCAAACATCAAAATGTGAAAAGAAAAATAGTACAAGGGAGAAAAAATAAGCTATTGATTTTCTCATGTTGTCTTAACCTGAATTCTAATTGAAGGTCAGTATATCTATCCATCTCAGAGTGATTTTTTGCACTAGATATTACTGTTTCCCTGATTCACATGCTAAACCATTAGGTATTTAATAAATACCATAGAAAAGAAAGATACATAAATTGAGACAAACATTCTTTTAAGAAAATCAGACTAATGAAAGATAAAATATAAATAATTTGACTGTTTATGAAGAACCCATATAAAGTAGAGAATATCTTAATTAGAGAAAAAGAAAGATTGAGAAACTTTTCCTGTCACAATACAAGTTTATATGTAATTTTATTTTCTTCTTTAGTTTTTCTCATTTTGTGTAAATAAATATGTTTATCTTCGTTTCCATAGTATGTAAGGGTAAACTCAAGGTAAAATTCTGGATTATTAAAAGATACACAGAAAAATGAGAAGGAAAGAAAAACAATATTGGTGTCTAGTACACTATACTATTTTGACCTCCCTAATATTGCCTTCCCACTTACCCACAGTTCCATCAGTTTTTGTAGAATCTATATAGTCATGTAAATACTGCATATCCATCTCCTTCTTTATAATGTCTCATAAAAGATACTTTGAAAACTCATATATATTAAAAATGAGAAAGGTATGTCATATGTATAACTTGTGTACATCAAATATATATAATCAAAGCATAAGAATTATCAAATAACATGAGAATTGGTTATATCTGATTATAACATTTACTTGAATGATTACAATAACCTTTAAAAGTTAGATTCCATTGATAGATATGTAACTTTAACATATTAAAACTCATCAGGTTCTATAAAGCAGATAGCTATATATTTTGTTTAGAATGAAGTTGCTGCCTGCAATGTTTTTGTAAATAAACAGATACGACAGTTATATATTGATAAAAGGGTAAGTATAAATGTCTGCTTGCTATACTTACAATCATAGTACTCAATTTTGTTACTTAATTTGTAAATAGCACTGCTAAAAAAGAGGTAAAAAAGATTTTGTTAACTCCATTCTACTCAGTTCTTCAGTGTTTATAAGGTAAATCAAGCTACAATAGTCTTCCCTGGAGAGTCTGTCATCTACACCAAGAGAGTACTAATTGTTTGATTCATTTAGAGAAGGTCTAACATAAAACTGGTAGCAGTAAGGTATTATTGCAATTACTTCTTATACTTGCATAATTCTTGATTCTAAACTTCTTATAGATTCCAATATATCTTGCCTGAATTTTTGGATTGACATCCTATCTAGCTGAAGATCACTGAATATTCTAGTTTATTGATCTTCAGTATAAAAAATATTTTTTCTCAACTACCACTGTTGAACTACATTGTAAAAATTTCACTCAAGATCAAAGATCTAACTTTCTCCTTTTGTATACTTAAACTAATAATTGCCCTGGCCAAGAAGAATAAATAACACATAAAACTTTCACATCACCTTTGATTAAAAATAGCTTCTAAACCCAGAATAAAGCTTAAAACATTTTGGAAGGAGCCTGATGACAAATTGGTGTGGATGTAAGAGAATGAACTTAGCCTTCTAAGTGGGACCCATCAATAGAACTGTGACCTATATCAAATTAGCTTGATAGAGTCAAAATGTAGGTGATTATCTCACCACTTCGCATTTATTCCCAGAGTTTACAAATTGTCTAGCTTTAGAGATAAAGTGATATCAATTTCTTTACACATATAATAAATTTAAAAGTCACTCTATAATTTTCAATTTATATCAGTGTGTTTTACAAAAAAAAATGTTCAATGCTGAAATTTCTGTTATATGCAAGAATAAATATTTAAAAACTCAATTAAAATCCTGGTCTTTCTCACTACATATATCTGTTGCTAACTATGTAAAAATTTTGGGAATATACTATGTTCTACTGTCCTATATCCCAGACGTCACTTCTTCAAGTTTTTCTTTCAAAGATTTTGATTGATTTACATCTAGGAATACATCCTTGAAGCAAACAAACCATAGCTACTTCTTCAGTCAGAGCCTATCTAGTCTGCTTTCTCCTTAAGCAAAAAATGTGTCGCCCATTGATTCCGGTTCCGCTCCCAGGACCAAGTGCTTTCTGCAGAATCCCAGCACACTCTGGAGCAGGGGCAGGTAAACTCTGCCCCTGACCACACCCACAGCTCCTGCTGAGGGAATTTACACGGCTACCCACCACAACCTCGAACTGAGTGAAGCAACAACTGCAGGGGTCTCTGAAAGACAGAATCAGACCCTGACCAGAGAGGTGACAGGAGGCACACAAACCCGAGTACCACAACTGACCAGGACCCATCTAATCGTGAACCACTGAAGCCATGGGCAAACATCAGTGCAAAAAATTACATAATACTACAAAGGACAACATGGTAACTCCAGAAGAGAGTGACGATCTTACAAATACAAGACCTGAACTGAGCAATGAAGTGGAAACAGAAGGAAGCAACACCAAAAATTCCTTTTTGATGATCATCAAAGCTCTAAAAGAAGATATGAAAAAAAGCCTTAAAGAAATAGAAGAAAATGCAAACAAAAAATTGGAAGAGATGAACAAATCTATGAAAGAAACATGACAGGAACTAAAAGCTGAAATAAAAGCTGAAAAAAAAGCTGAAATAAAAGCTGAAATAGAAGCAATAAAAAAGGTGCAAAATGAGGCAAAAATGGAAAGAGAAAACCTGAAGAAAAAAAGCTGGAACTACAGATACAAGCATAACAGAGTTTAAGAGATGGAAGATAGAATCTCTGAAGTGGAAGACTCAGTAGCTCAAACAGATATATCAGTCAAAGAAAATAGTAAAACTAAAAAATCCATAACTCAAAATGTTCAGGAAATTTGGGACACCATGAAAAGACCTAATGTGAGAATAATAGGAATAGAAGAAGGAGAAGAATACCAGCTCAAAGGCACAGATAATGTTTTCAATAAGTCATAGAAGAAAACTTTCCTAACCTGAAGAAGGAAATGCCTATAAAGATACAAGAAGCTTACAGAACACCAAATAGATATGATCCCAAAAAAATGTCAGCGGGTCACATTATAATCAAGCCACAAAACATACAGAACAAAGAAAAATTTTAAGAGGTACAAAAGAAAAGGGCCAACTCACATATAAAGGCAGACCAATCAGAATAACGCCTGACTATTCAAAGGAAACAATGAAAGCTAGAAGGGCTTGGTCAGAAGTTATACAGATGCTAAAACAGCATGGATGCCAAACTAGAATACTATACCCTGCAAAAATGTCAATCACCATAGATGGAGTAAACAAGGTATTTCAGGACAAAGTCAGACTGAAAGAATATCTATCTACCAATCCAGTACTACAGAGAGTATTAGAGGGAAAACTACAACCTAAGTACCCCAGATACATCCATGAAATCACAAACAACCAATAAGTCCACAGAAGAATACCCTAGAGAAAGGAAATACAAACAAGTTACCACCAAAAATGGCAGGAAATATGAATCAATGGTCACTAATTTCCCTTAATATCAATGGACTCAACTTTCCTATAAAACGTCACACACTAAGAAGATGGATACAACAACAGAAGCCATCCTTCTGTTGCCTACAAGAAACACACCTCAACTGAAAAGACAGACACAGGCTTAGAATAAAGGGTTGGGAAAAGATTTTCCAGTCAAATGGTCCTAAGAAACAAGCAGGGGTTGCAATCCTAATATCTAACAAAGTAGACTTTAAGCTAAAAGCAACGAAAAGGGACCAAGAGGGTCACTACTTATTCATCACAGGAAAAATTGGTCAAGAGGAGATTTCAATCTTAAATATTTATGCCCCTAATATAGGGGCACCTACATATGTAAAAGAAACACTGCTAAAGCTTGAATCCCACATCAATTCTTACACCCTAATAGTGGGAGACTTCAATACCCCACTTTCAACCCTGGATAGACCAACCAGACAGAGACTCAACAGAGAAATAAGGAGTCTGAAAGAGGTTATGATGCAAATGAAATTCATAGATATCTACAGAACCTTCTACCCAAAGGCAAAGGAATATACATATTTCTCAACTCCTCATGGAACTTTCTCCAAAATCGACCACATAATTGGTCATAAAGCAAATATCAGCAGATACAAAAAAGTGGAAATACTCCCTTGTAACATATCGGACCATCAGGGCCTAAAGTTAGAGTTCAACAACATCAAAACCCAAAGAAAGCCTACCAACTCATGGAAACTTAACATCAATCAGCTGAACCATCTCTGGGTCAAGGAAGAAATTAAGAAAGAAATCAAAGTCTTCATAGAATTCAATGAAAATGAATCTACAACATATTCAAACTTGTGGGACACAATGAAAGCAGTCTTAAGAGGAAAATTCATAGTGTTAGACGCCTATATGAAAAACCTTGAGAAATCCCATACTAGAGACCAAACAGCGCAGCTGAAAGCCTTAGAACAATTAGAAGTGAACTCACCTAGAAGGAGTAGATGGCAGAAAAATAATCAAACTTAGAGCTGAAATCAATACAATTGAAACAAAAAAAACAATACAAAGAATCAACGAATCTAAGAGTTGGTTCTTTGAGAAAGTTAACAAGATAGATAAGCCCTTAGCCAAACTAATCAAAAAACAGAGAGAGAGTGTGTCCAAATCAACAAAATCAGAAATGAAAAGGGGGACATAACAACAGACCCCCAGGAAATACAGAGAATTATCAGGTCATATTTTGAAAATCTGTATTCCACTAAAATGGAAAACCTAGAAGAAATGGACAGCTTTCTGGACAGGCACCATCTTCCAAAATTAAATGAAGATCAGATTAATTACCTAAACAGGCCTATAAGCCTTAAGGAAATTGAAGCTGTCATTAAAAACCTCCCCAAAAATAAAAGCCCTGGTCCAGATGGTTTCAGTGCCGAATTCTACCAGACATTCAAAGAAGAATTGCTACCGTTACTCCTCAAACTATTTCACACAGTAGAAACTGAAGGAATATTGCCAAATTCCTTTTATGAGGCCACAATCACCCTAATACCCAAGCCA
>PVIH01023009.1:0-25800 GCA_004025045.1 Sigmodon hispidus
TGGGAGGGGGAAGAGACCTTGAATAAGGATATACAGGGATGGAAAAAAAAATTCAGAGGGAAAGCTGAACACAAAGTAAATATATGTGTAGCAATCTTATTTGCATTTCCACCCTTGATAAGCCATGCTTATGATTCTTATCCTCTGTATAGTTATTGTTAACTCTTCCACATTTTAAATTCTTTTTACTGTTTTTTTTGATAAATACAAAATAAAGAAGGAAAAAAAATAAAATCAATAGGGTGTTTTTTAAAAAAATAGAGCATTAGTCTAGCAAAAGATGCACCTATTCGAACTCTTGGACACATGTCCAAAAATCACTTCATTTAAACTCAAAGAAATTTAATCAACTATTTTTATAAGAATATTATTCATAATAGAACATGAAAGCATTTAGATGTTCCTCAATAAAATAAAGGATAAAGAAAATGGGTGCAATTACACAATGTAGTTTTACTCAGCAGTTATAAAAAACAATGACATCAAAAAATTCAAAAGCAAATCAGTAAAATAAGAAAAAAATATTCTTATTAAGGCAACTAAGATTTAAAAGACAAACATAATATGTACTTTCTTACACAAGAATATTAACTGACAAGTAAAGGATAATAAAAAATAGAAAGAAAAATGACGGTAAAAATGATGAAGAAAATTTGAAAAAAAATATGTTCTCATTTTAGTCTAAAAAGTGTGTGAATAATAATAACATACTCACTTATACTCAATCCAAAAATCAGGAGCCAATTATTTTCAAAATTTCATTGTATGTAAATGGTAAATATTAGAGTAATTAAATGTTTTTACTTTGGTTTAAACTTCACATAGTACAAGTGTATGAAATGGTTCATAGTTTATGGCACTTCACCATGAGTGCAAAACAATCCTATACTTTCATAGTATGTGGACAATTACTTTACTACATTTCTCCAGTACCTTTGGAAAAGGTATGGTTATGGTGACAGGAGCATATGCTCTTTAGTGTATAATGAGAGAAAGATAAATTATAATTTTAAAGAAGTTATGATCATATAAACTTGAAAGGTCAATTTTACATTTTAGTTCTAAGTTCATGATAACAATGGCTCTTAATGTAAAGAGCAGGGTTATAATGGGATATTTGTACACATCTTCCCAGTAAATGAAATGGATGATGAACATTAACTGACAGGTGTTTAAAAGAGTCAAACAACAAGCGCTACCACCGACAGCAAAGATACTTTCCCACAAACAATGAAGAAGAATATTGCTCAGAGTACTAAAGATATGTATATGTACATACACATGCATGCACACACATACATATATACACACATATTATACAATGTGAGATATTGACACAGGGACAATAAAAAATCCCCAAGAATTAGCAAAAGCCTCATTCAATTTCTTGGTAGCAAATATTATTTAAAAGATAAATAAAAATATATTTCTCATCTGAAATAAACTCTAATTAGCTTATTGATCTATCATGTTTTAAAATACATAATTAAAAGTTCTAATGTCTAAATTTTATTTTAATTTTTAAGTCAATTTTTAATACAATATATTCTGAACAAGGTTTCCTAAGAGTCTTCCCATTTTCCCACTTAACCAAATGCTCACCCTTTCTTCCTCTTTCTTATTAAGACATATGCTTACATTTAGAAATAATAATAATAAAGTTAGCTATAATGAAATGAAACAAACTAGTTCAGGAGAATGAGAGAGAGAAAAGAGCCAAAGAAAAAGTTCAAGAAACCCATATAGATGCAGGCACACACATTTTCACACACACAGAAATCCTTGAAACCCCACAAAATTAGAAACTATAATATAAATTTAAAGGACCTGTAAAGTAAAAGAAAAAGTTCGATAAAGCATTTTGAGACAAAGAAGCTCCTAAAATGCTACAGTTTATTTCAATTGGTCATCTACTTTTGGGCACATGACTTGGCCTTGAGACTGGATTCTCCAGGGGGACATAAAGAAATATGAAATCACAGTGATTGTGGAAACATTCACAGGTCCTACATAGGCCTGGAACTGATGGGTAACCAGTGGTGAAAGGGGAAGTGGACAGAAGCCTACATCACTAACTCCAACTTAATTTTTATCCATCCTTTATTGACTCTTCAAAATTTATCAAATTAGTTTACTTCTATTCTTTTTCATTATTACAAATGATAAATGCCTACTCTGATTGATAATACTGACTGCAACTTAACAGGATCTAGAAAATCCCAGAATTCATCCTCTGGGTGTGTCTTGCCACATTACTCTACTTTAATTCAGCCTCTGGAATGACTTTCACAGTAAACTTACATTAGGGTAACTGAGTAAAAAGGCCTGTTGCATCAACTGAGGTATTAAACTACATAAAAAGGAGGATGTTTGCTGAGCAAAAGCACTCATTGTTCCCTGCTCTCTGAATGTGGATGTAATATAAACAGTTACCTGCTTCTCTTGACATCATACATACTCCACTATGTTTGTTTGTGCCCTTGAGTCTGTAAGCCAAAATACAGCACTTAAGTGGCCCTGCTGGGGGCTAGCCCCAGCAATTGACAGATCCAGCAAAAAAAAGGAAAGCTTTTGTGGCTTCAAGGACACTATACCAAAACAAAATCTCCAAGCTAACACTGGCAGATCGCCATGTCCCAAACAGTGAATTACTAACTTTTAATGGTCACAGTGCCCAAATGAAATCCTCAGGCCAAAGTGGCTGCAGTAATTATATAATTCCGGCATAATACAATGTTTAATTTTATATCTTTATACAGAGAAACCCTTTCTCAAAAAATAAAAACAATATAGAATATCCTATAGCCTCATAAAGAAACCTCTGGCTACTTTATGTGTGTCATTACCTCCAAGTCATAAAGAAGACCTTCCAGTAGATAAGCAGATATCCCTTAAAGCAGGAAGGGTAGTATGTTAATGAAATTTCCTGGGGAAGCACAGAAGCACTACCTCTGGGAGAAGACATAAAAGATTCATAAGGAATTTTTCATTAATTCAATATCCCCAAATTGTACAAATATTAAATGTACACAAGTGTGCAACAGACAGAGATAAAAGTCAAAAGTGGCAAAGTGGCAACCATGCAGCTCAGCTTTGCTGGATGTTTGTCAAGAAAACGTGCTGGCTTTATGACTTTAGCTATTCCTACCCTGTATGATTGTCATGACCCTTCTCAGGTATCCTTTCACAAAAATAAGACAAGTAACTGACATGCAGGCTTCTATCTAATTCGTGTGTGAGCTTCCATCAAATACAACATACTTATATACTGTGAATATTTCTTTCAGACTGTGTATTTTGGGAAACATTCTGAAATTATTTTGCATTAGATTTCTTTATTATACTCATAGTATTATACCTTATTTCATATTTCATATTTTCATAGATTTTAAAGTATTCTCTATCATCATACATTGTTGTTTTTTTAATGGCTCATAGGATTCAATTTTATTGTAAGTGTAGCTTTCCATCTTGACTCAGTATGCAAACTGCACAAAACAATAGACTGCAGAACTACCCAAGTAATTGGATTCTCCTAGCTTCTTTACCTTGTGGCTCAATAAGATCTGAGCTAGCATGTAAAATATTTTTAATTAACTCAAAGAACTAACACATATCCATATATCTTTGCTTAAAAACAACTTGATTTTTTTTTCTGGCTGGAAAACTAAAACAGACTTGCAAATGCAAATAATACGGAAGAAAAGTGGAACACAAGAATAAAAAATCACAGTGCCTAGCAACATCAACTGTTAACATTTTAGTATTTCTGCAGCCACATATATAATAATTCAGGGAATTATTGTGTAGTTTGATTTTAATTGACTCAATCTGCACATATTCATTGAAAATTGTTTTTCTTTTTTATATTATATTTTTATTTAAAGGTTTTTTTTAACATACTCATCACTGCCCCCCCTTCCCAGTCATCACACAGCTTCCCACCACCTCTTCTCCCTATCCATTCCTCAGAGAGGATAACCTAGGTAACAAAAAGGAACCTAAGAGAGACATTCATGGATCCCCCCAGGGAAAGGGAAATAGAAAAGATTTCCTGAGTAAACAGGGACCACAGTGGGAAGGGGCAAAGGGGAGATTGGAAGATAACATAAGGGAATGTAATGGTTGAGTTGGAAGAAGGGCAGAGAGAAAAAACAATTAATAGATAATCTTCATAGAGGGAAGCACTGTGGGGTTAGAGATAAACCTGTTGCTAGGGAATACCCAAGTACCCATAAAAATGAACCCAGCTAAGATCCAAGCAATAGTGGAGAGGGTGATAAAACTGACTTTCCCTTATAATCAAATTGATGACCTCCCTAACTGTCATTAGAGAACCTTAATCCAGCAATTAATGGAAGCATATACAGAGACACAATGCTAAGCACTGGGTCAAACTCACAGTCCAGGCAAATAGAAAAAGGAGGGATTACATGTGCAAAGGTGTCAAGATCATGATGAGGAAACCCATAGAGACAGTTGACCGAAGCTATTGGGAACTCACTGACACTAAAGTGACAGCTGGGAAACCTGCATGAGATTGAACTAGGCTCTCTGAATGTGGACTACAGTAGAACGGCATTGTAGTTTATGGGAACTCTGGCAATGGGATCACAACTTATTCCTAGTGCATGAACTGGCTCCATGGAGCCCATTCCTTACAGAGAAACACTTTGCTCAGTCTTGGTACTAGGGAAAGAAACTTGGTCCTACCTCAGTTGGATAAGCCAGACTGCATTGGCATACCTTGGGAAACCTCATCCTTTCTTAAGTTTTAAACATTTATATAATTTTTGTCTAGTGTCCATTCTTAACAGTAGACCAAAGGAATACTTCTGAACATCTATTCAAGAGATTTTTTGGCATAATGTATTCTTTTCTATGTATAAATTTAGCTCAGGAAAATACAGTCTTTCCATATGCCTTGCATTGACAGAATTATTGCTTTGTTTTCTCATGATTATGCCCTTTTATTTTCTACATTTAGAGTTACTCTGCAAGGTGAGTTGCTCCATGTTTGTGCAAGGAACTGGGTTAAATAAAGGTTCACAGACATAAGGACATCACTTATGTAGGTAGGCTTTCTTTCCAACTTTTTTTTTCCATTGTTCCTGGGGGATTTGAGGCCACTGTAGGTTCTTACACATCACTTAATACAGAGACAACAATTTTTTTACTCCAGTCTGAGTTTTCCCATATCCTGAACTGTAACTAGAAAAAATAAAGCCACTCCAAATTACTTGCACACAAAATTTTGTAATTTTTATTTTGACTGAGAAGGAAGTAGGAATCACAGAAGGCTGTATTTGAATTTGACTCACTAGTGATGGAAAAAAAAAACTGAAGCTTTTTCTCAGTTATTGACATATATAGACTTTCTGTATACTGTACCTTTTAATGCCTTCTGGATGAACTGAGAACACAGCTGACTTCCCTCCATTGCTTAGATACATAGTGTTCCTTTCCCCTGTGAGTTGCTTCTTTGCTTTGAATGCTACTCAAAGAATGGAAGACTTTCAAACATTGCTTTCATCCATAGTTGTTTTTTATTTATTCCACTGTGAGTGCTCCCGTATATTTGAACATAACCTCATCCCCTAAAGGCTTTCCAGTTCTGCTTATATTCATGCTGTTTGTCTTCAGTCTGAGTTCTTTGATGCTCCTGAACCATGGGGGGATAACCAAACACTTTGACATAGCTAGTGTTTGTGTGACTTATCTTCATAATCCTGACTCACATGTACTTGTGTTGTATGTAAGCAGTAAGGGGCACCTTGGGATGAGGCACAAATAGGATCTTGTTCATCCACTCAACTTTCATCTAGTTAAAATCCTAGAAGGGTTTCAGTGTTGACAATAGGATCTTGAGACAAGCTGAAGCTTTTGGCTGACTGCATTCTTTATTTATATTCACAGTCATTTAACCACCAGATACAATTTTGCCCCAAGTCTCTGATGGTTCTTATATGGGTGCAATTTTTCTGGTTTGCACACAGTGATTAAGTTCCTACGTGTATCAGACATTACCTCTCTGAAGAACTTCTCTTGAGACAGATGGGTGAAGTTTACTCCTCAGAGGGTTATACTGAGAGAAACATTCTCAAATGTCACTGATTCTACTTCATGCATCTTAGGTACCTATTGTCCATTGAATGTTTTTTGAGTGTTTTGGAGGTTACATAGCAAAAGAGACAGGAATACCTAGGACCACCTTCAATAATCTGGAAATGGATAGACACACATACATAAAAAAATAATACAAGCCATTTTATGTATGAGTGTAAAATTATATTAAAAAAACTTTGTGTGTGTTTATGTGAGTTTGCTCTGGTACACATGCAGAGGACAGAGAACAGCTTGCCAGCAATGGGAGCTGCTTCCTTTCTTTCATCATGTCTTTTCTAGGAACCAAACTCAAATTGTCAGACTTGGCATCAAGCACTTTTACACACAGAGTCATTATGCTAACACAAATGGAAAAGCAAAATTGTTGCAGAATATTTGCTCACACTGTGAAACCTGACAGTGGGTTAATAAAATTAACCTTGGATCAAGGGGCACAGTCACTAACTAGTTGACAGGAATTAGTCAAAGAGAGTACAAAGGAGCCAGAAAGATGGATAGAGAGATACACAGGAAGGAGTAGGGAGGGACTTTGATGTGTTATATCTTTTTGTATGTTGTGAATGTCATTGGATAATAAAGAAACTGTTTGGCCTTGGCAAGGCATCTAAGAAGCAGGTTAAAAATCTAAGAATAGATATAGAAAAAAGAGGCAAGAGTCACGAGAGACACAATCTAGCCACCTAAAAAGCAAAAAGAAAAAAAAATAAACCACAGGCCACATAAAAAGCATATTAATAAAAATAAGTCAAATTATAAAAACTAACAACAATTTGGCAGACCATAGGCCAAACAACATATAATTAATATAAGTGATAAGTCCTTTTAGGGAGCAAACAACAAAACTACAAACAGACAAATTCAGACCATAGGGGTAGGCCAAGCCAAAGACTCAAAGGACTTATTTTCTAGTAGTCATTTTAGTTTGGTAGGGCTGTAGAGACGCACTCTAGCTGGGTCTTCATCAAATACTAAGGTCAACTAGCAAGTTTTCACCCCCAACATCTGATTCTCAAGTTATTGTTGGTAAAAAGAACAATAGATACTTAGCTGATAAATATATTTGGTGACAGCAACAAAATAAGTGCCAGCTAGACTAAAAAATTAATCAGGCTGTGGCCTGACCAGAAAGCTACTAACTTTAATATCACAGGCTATGGGGCAGTGCAGCCACAGAAGTTAGTTAAATTATCAGCAGATTCAAGTGCACTTGATAAGCCACCTAAAAACATCATCAAAATATTGTTTAAAACTATTTTATATAACATCCTACTATGTTGTTTTAAAGGAATGCACTTAGCTGAATTTCTTCTTTTTTTATTTCTTGGAATTCATTATTGTTCTCACCTTGGGCTTACAGTTCAGCTTAGTAATACCAATTTCTGAATTCTGCAACATTTTATAATAGGCTCATTCATGAATTACATACTAGTCATCATTTAGTATTTTTTTCCTTTATTTATTTTGTATTTATCAAGAAAAAATAAATTCAATTTAAAATGCTGATAAGTTAACTATAACTATAAAGAAAATAAAAATCATAAGTATGACTTATCAAGGGTGATAATGCAAATAATTTGCTACACATAAAATTACTTTGTGTTCACCTTTCCCTCTGATTTTTTTTTCTATCCCTGTATATCCTTATTTAAGCTGCCTTCACCCTCCCGCCACATCAGGTCATTTTTACTTCTCCACAACTCCACTTCCTCTTCCTGGGCAGGCAGCAGACGGTCCCATGGTCCCACTGATCCAATAATGCTAAGTTCAGTCTCCACTACTGGCAAATCCAGTTTTGTCCCCCCTCCCTCAAGAGTGAGTCTGGTGTTCCTATAGTTGGAGTGGGGTTCAAAGGGTCAGTCCAGGGTGTTTCTGATCACAAGCTGTTCAGTGGTTGTGGTTTGCAGCTTGGGCATGCTTGGCGTTTTTCCTGTTTGTTTGTTTAGAGAACACTAATGAGTGAGTACATCCCCTGCTTATCTTTCTGAGTTTGTGATACCTTGCTCAGGAGGATATTCTCCAAATCCATCCAGTTGTCTGCAAATTTTAGGATGTCATTTTTTTCTTACTGCTGAGTAATATTCCATTGTGTAGATGTACCACACTTTGTTAATCCATTCAGTTGAGGGACATCTAGGTTGCTTCCAGGTTCTTGCTATTACAAATAATGCTGCTATGAACATTGTTGAGCTAATACCTTTGGAGTGTGAATGTGCATCTTTAGGGTATACACCCAGAAGTGGTATTTCTGGGTCCTTGGGGAAATTGATTCTCAATTTTCTGAGATACAGCCATATTGCATTCCAAAGGGGCTGAACAAGCTTACATTCCCACCAACAATGGAGTAGTGTTTTAGTTTGGTAGAGCTGTACCAAACCCCTAACCCTAACCCTAACCCTAACCCTAACCCTTGATATACATCCTCTCCAACCTAGGCTGTCATCTCTGCCTTTTATCTTAGCCAATCTAACAGGTATTAGGTGGTATCTCAAAGTTGTTTTGATTTGCATTTCTCTGATGGTTAAAGATGATGAGCACTTTTTCAGGTGCCTTTCAGCCATTTGTATTTCCTCTGCTGAGAATTCCCTTTTTAGATCTGAACCTCATTTTTTGATTGGGTTATTCAAGGTTTTGGGCTCTAGATTCTTGAGTTCTTTATATATCTTAGAGATTAGTCCTCTATCACTTGTAGGGTTGGTGAAAATCTTTTCCCATTTTGTAGGCTGTCGTTTTGTCCTATTGACAGTGTTTTTGGCTTTACAGAAGCTTCTTAGCTTCAGGAGATACCACTTATTGATTGTTCGTCTTAGTGTCTGTGCCACTGGTGTTATATTTAAGAAGTGGTCACCTGTGCCAATTCGTAGAAGTGTATTTCCCACTTTCTTTTCTATCAAGATCAAAGTGGCTGTGTTTATGTTGAAGTCTTTGGTCCACTTGGATTTCAGTTTTGTGCAGGGTAACAGGCTCAGATCTATTTGCATTTTTCTACACACTTCCATCCAGCTATGCCAACACCGTTAGTTAAAAATACTATCTTTTTTCCATTGAAAGTTTTGGGCCTCTTTGTCAAAGATCAGGTGTTCAAAGGTTTTTGGGTTAATGTCTGGATCCTCAATTCTATTCCATTGATCTACAAGTCTGTTTTTATGCCAGTACCAGGCTGTTTTTATTACTGTAGCTCTATAGTATAACTTGAAGTCAGGGATGGTGATACCTCCTGAGGTTCTTTTGTTGATTAAAATTGTTTTGGCAATCCTGGCTTTCCTGTTATTCCAAATGAAATTGAGTATTGTTCTTTCAAGGTCCAAGAAATATTGTGTTGGGATTTTGATGGGCAGTGCATTGAATCTGTAGATTGCCTTTGGTAGAATTGCCACTTTTACTATGTTGATCTTACCAATCCTGGAACATGGGAGAGCTTTCCATTTTCTGATATCCTCCTCAATTTCTTTCTTCAGTGATTTAAAATTTTTGTCAAATAGCTCTGTTACTTCTTGATAAGTCATGCTTATGATTTTTATTTTCTTTATAGTTATTGTTAACTTATCAATATTTTAAATTCAATTTACTGTTTTTCTTGGTAAATACAAAATAAAAAACATTTAAGACATTAAAAAATTAAAAGAAAAGAAAATAGAGAATAACGAATATAGAATGTTCTTATCAGGTCTGATGTAGCTGCAAAGGCAGATGTCATGGAGATCATCACCCTTACAGACTCTACCTCATATGGTTGACACAAATGTGCTGAGACCAGGTAGCTCCTTGATCAGGAATTAAATCTTAACACTTGGAAACTTTACATCCGCTCTCTATACACTAATATAGATTAAATAAATCCCCTTTGTTATAGAAAAAAAGAAAAAAGAATAAAAGAACCCTTGCTTAAGGGTAAAAAAAAAATATTTTTCAAGAGCCAACACCAAGTTCCTTCATGTCATAAGCAAGATTCATCAATAAATACAAAATGAGTTTTAAAATCTTCTTGGAATCAAGACTGCTCTTGATTTTTAAGTATGTACAAATCATTGTTTTTCAGATTAATTGCTTGTAAGTTTTTGGGGGAAAATATCTCATGAGATGATTAGCCTTGTTAGTTATTTTTTTATTTTTTTACACTGAGTGAAAATACTTTTGCTTTATATGATTTACAATTATATAAACTAAGCAGGTTAAAACAGTATAAAAAATTTTCTTAAATGATTTTTTTTCAGAAAAATCTTTTACTATTTAAAGTGGGATATGTGTGCTGTATAACACTAGTCTAGACTACAAGCTAGAGATACCCATGATCCTTTGGCCACATGTATTAGACTATAGAAAAGCTACTGGAATTAAGTGAGGAATTCAGTCTGACAGTAGTGGATAATGTTTCCCATATTAACAGACAATCCAATGAATGCTTTCCAGTGCTTTGTGTATCCCAAATTATTTTAATCTCCCAGCTCATTGTAATAGGCAGATATACACACATACAATTGAGAGCAAGCCATTTTACTGAATTTGTACAACTAATGACCACAGTCAAGAGGATCACAATTTGTAACACTGACCATAGCCTCTCTGCTCCCAAACTATCCTTTAGGTATCAATTGAAACTAGTGAAATAAAACATATTCATTGGACTTCAAGGAATTTAGTCCTTTGGCTGAGTCTCCCTTCATCTCCAAATATGAGTAGACATAATATTTAGCACACTAAATGCTAATATATTTGTGATCAATTTGCAAGCACTTATGGCATACAAAAAAAAAAACTATTTATTTTGAAAGAAATAAAATCCCCAAGGATGACATCTTTTAAATCAGGAGTTAAAACTTAAACAGAGACTAACAGAAGCAGCAGGAATATTTTTCTCACCACTGACCTCTGTGACTCCACAGAGCTGAACTGAATACTCTTAGAATTAGGGACAATTGAATGACAGCATGCACTGTAATGGGGACTGCAGAATGCGGTGCTATCTATCCATCAATAAGCTCACCTATGCACAGTATAAAATGAGAAATGGGAGAGGCAATGAGTTTCTGGACTTAATAGGACAAGTGTAATTAACTGAATATTAAGTCTTCCTCCCCACAGGACAATGAAAATTGGTCTTGAATAAAATAGCATAATTCAGTCAATAATCACACAGAAGTGGTGAGTATAATTCAAAATGAAGGCTTCCAGGAGATTCACTGGAGATCTCACGCTCCTGAAAACCATGCTGGCTCTGTTAGGCAGCAAATTACTCAATAATATATTTTTTCCATAACTCACAAATTTTCTAAACTTAGGAATTACAGGTTTTGGAGGTCCTAGGAGGCCATCAACCTTGTAATGAATACAACCTTATAACAAATTACAAGTCTTTCAAGGTCAAGAGGAAAATCTGTTTCCCATGTGCAGTGGCTTCCAGCTGTATTTTAAATCAAAGACAAAATTAAAACAGCAAATATTACTTGAAGATAGTGTTAGGTCTTTTAATCACTGAAAACTCAAATTTTAATACTCAGTTAATTAGTAGCTGGCACATCAAATTATAAATGATGCCAGATCTGGTACAACACAGAACATTTAAAAAATAACTTGTGAGTAGGTAGGGAAGCTTTTTCAGTAAACAGAAGTCAGTAAAATTCTGGATTGCACTGGTGTACAAGATACATAAAATTTTCTAGTTTCCACAGATTATTATAACAACTTTATATCATTTGCAATCAATAGTGGCTGTTGCTAGTGATCCACTGTTTAAAGCCTTGAAACTGCAATTAAGCCAAGGAAAAAGTAGTTGGAAGCTCAATATTTAATTATTGACCTATTATATGTTTAATTCAAGGTCAACAGATAAAAATATAATTGGCATATTTTTTAGAACTTTGTGTCCTTGGTTTCTTTGTATACATGGTCCAATTTTTAAGAATTCAGAATTTTAAAATGAGTTCAACAAACACAAATTGAATGATGTGTTTTGTTTTCATGAGATTCTGTGTATGTTGGATAACCCTTTCCTTTCTTTAAAAACATTTGTGTTCATCCTAAAATTCAATATAGAATAGACATAATTTAAAACAAAAAACTGTAAGAGCAGATGGAGAACCTCTAAAATAGCCATGCTGAAAAGTTTGGGAAACCTGCAGGAAAAACAAATCTCTAAACTACAGAAATTGTGCTCCCAATTTGTCTTACCCTAAAAGACAAAATATAGTGGTATAAGGAGAGAACATCTAAGCCTTAAATTTACTAAGAACAGATTTTTGGCCTTCCCATTTTTATTTTCTAATATCTTCTGGAAAGCTGAAGAAATTTCTTTCAAAAAATGTTCTAATGTTTTCTCTGACACCAGTATTTTTCAGTGCATGACACTGAATTATGATGAAGAGCTTGGTTACTAAATGCTTAGAGTAGTGAGTGTGAGAATATCAAACATTTATGTTTCTTTGGGCAATGCTTTGTAAGTCTCTACTTCTTGTTTCTTTGTGAAGAGTGGGAAGATGCAACTTTAAGGAAAAATGAGAAAACTATAGGTATATTGAACTATTTTAAGCACACTTGAGACTATTTATTTTTCCAGACTAAATACATGATGAAATTGGTTGAGTTATCCTCTTGGTCAGTGCATAACAACCAATTAGAAAAAAATGCCAACTTGTAGATTATATTAAATGCCTATCTGCTAATAATACATTTTTCTCCTTTTTTTTTTCTTTTTTTCTGGTGGACACTGATCCTCATGGCATATTCCAGGAGGATGGGTTCTTAGCACTAAGAAATATTCAGGAGAGTAAAATTTAATTAGCATATATAAATGCTTTATTTACCCTAGTTTGCTCTTCTTCAAACAAAACTCACAAAATCTTCCTCATATCCTTCTTTCTTTATTTAGTTCTGGGTTTTGAGATATGATCAGTATATCTATGGCCCATCCACTTTTTCAATTATTTAATTTAAATAAAATGCACACATATTTTCAAGCAAGTTATGATAACATAAGCTTGTTATTGTTCTCTATTCTGTCCCTTGTCTTTCTTCAACTGTCCACTTTATAGTTCTAGAAGATTTTTTTAGAGTCTTGATCTGTAAATAGACATTACATGAAAGTTAGATATTATTAATATTGTATCAACAAATTGCATGCAGAGTTTACAATTTGTAAATCCTTTAAAGGACACTTTCTACCTGTGATGATTAGTTACATTTGTCAACTTCTGACTATCTAGGGTAATCTGGGAGAGAGTCTTAGTAATGGATTATGTATAATAAATTGACTTGTGAGCAAGACTGAGGGGAGACTGTCTAGAATGTCTTAATTGCTATGGGAAGACTCAGCCTAATGTTTGTAGTACCATTTCTTGTATTTGGTTTTATTATTTTTTTGAAAATCAATATCAAATTTTATATGAAAAAGCAAAACTTTCAGGATAGCTAAAAAATAGTAATAAAACTTCTATTTTCTCTAAAATACATGAAACATAAAAGATAAAATCTAAAGCTCCTCAAGCCAGGTTAGGCTCAGCTACAGATGAAGAAAGCACAGTAGGTCACAACTAATGCCCACAGATGCACTATGGCCACCACAAATTTCTGCTAAGAAACACTTCTATAGTCAAACCAAAATGTTTCTATTGTGTGTGTGTATGTGTGTGTATGTGTTTTAAATCATTTTATTCACCCACCCTTTTTCAATAAAATAAGCTTTTTTTTTGCTTAAAGTACACTAATGAGTGAGTACATCCCATGCTCATACTTCTGGGTATGCAAGACCTCGCTCAGGAGGATATTCCCCAAATCCATCCATTTACCTGCAAATTTTAGGATATCATTTTTTTCTTACTGCTGAGTAGTACTCCATTGTGTAGATACACTACAGTTTGTTAATCCATTCCTCAATTTAGGGGCATCTAGGTTGGTTTCAGGTTCTTCCTATTATAAATAATGCTGCAATAAACATAGTTGTGCTAATGCTTTTGGGTTGTCTTTTGGTATATGTCCCATACTAGTATAGGTGGATCCTTGAGGAAAGTGATTCCTTGTTTTCTAAAAGATCACCATAGTGCATTCCAGAGTAGCTGTACCAGTTCACACTCCCAATAAGAATGGAGAAGTGTTTTCCTTTTTCCACATTCTCTTAATCTGTGTTTTTGATCTTAGCCATTCTGACAGGTTAAGGTGGTGTCTCAAAGTTGTTTTGATTTGCATTTTTGTGATGGCTAAAGATGTTTAGCATTTTTTCACATGCCTTTCAGCCATTTGTAATTGTTCTGCTGAGAATCCCCTTTTTAGTTCAGAACCCCATTTTTTGATTGAGTTATTCAGGGATTAGGGCTCTAGTTTCTTGAGTTCTCTATATATTTATAGATCAGTTCCCATTTCTTGTATTTGATGTGTACTGTATATCAGAATGAAGAAAAAGAGCTGAGAAGTAGACAAGGATTCATTTATCCTGTTTCTGCTAGTTGATTCTTGTCCCTTGCTTGATTTAGAGTTGTAAACTGAACAAATATTTTTATTCCTAAAACTTGATTGTAAAGGACTTATTATCACAGCATAAGAGATGAAAATAGAGGGCATCCAATTCATGATATATATGGAGCAATGCTGCTGTACTTATGTAAGGCCTAGATGTCCTAATACTTAAGTTCTAGGCCCATTTAGTTCCATCATTCACAAAGGCTAGAGAATCTAAGGTTAAAAGTGACAATTCAGAAATACAATTCAATTGCTTCAATATTTTCACTAGTCTGTGTGAATCAAACTCCAGTCTTTGTATCTAAAAATTAGATTTTAAAAAACTACTACTTTATAGTCAAATAGTGAAAGCAGTATTTTAAAAAGCTGTTATAGTGTAAGTATTTTTGTATTTAGCATTTACTTTTATCTTTAATGCATCATTGGAATGAGTCTTCTCCCCTACTCCTTATGATAAATCTTTTCTGTACTTTATAAGAAAGAAAGAATGTGTGAGCACAAATACATAAGTTTTTTGTTGGGTAAGTGGAATAGTTAGGATTTTGAGTCAGGTTGTTTTGAATTGTAGAACACAAATATATATAGATTCATAAAAAACACTTATTCCTCTTAAATGATGTTGCATTTTGTGATAAAGTTACTTCTCATCTATACTTCAGGATGTCCTTATTTCAAAAGTCTTTTTCAAGATAAATATCTCTTTTTTGATTTGATCTTTATGTCCTTTGCTCAAGAGTTTTCCACCTGTTTTTCAGCAACTGCAGCTACATAAAGATAATTCTAATTACTTTCTTTTCCTGCTCAATTATTCTCACAGTACTTGTTGGACCATCTTCTCTCTTCTCTCTTCAACTGAAGGGCTTTATTATTATTATTATTATTATTATTATTATTATTATATTCAATTATCTTGTTCCTTAATTCTGTATGAAGTTATATGCTATACTTTTATGAATATATTGTTGGTTTATTATTGTTTCTGTTTGAATAACTTTTTAAAACTATAGTATGGAGCACTCTGTAATAATTCATAGAAGAATGCTAGAAATTGTTTTTGTGCACCTACAAAATAAAAAGTTTAAATCTATTTTTATTGGAAATATGATCTTCATTTATACTTGCTGAATTATAGAATAACTTGACTTATCACAAAATAGATAGGATCTCTACTATCACCTCAGTGGACATTTTACTTTTTAAGGTACAAAGAAGCTTAAAGTGGAAGAAGATAAAATGTGTGATTTTTAAACTAATGCTTGATCTAAGCTAAAAATACATTTTAGTCATTAGCTGTTCTTTTCTGACTATTTGCTGATTAAATCACTGTCTTATACATTTTCTCTTAAATGTGTTAGTTAATGTGATTTCTATTACATAAAACATACATTTTTAAGTATTATATATAGAATATGTTTTAATAGATGGACAATGTTTGGTTTAAATAGAATCTAAAATATCTAATTTGATGTAATGGCTTATATTGCTAATTTATTTAATTTTATAATAGAATTTATATCTTTTAAATAAAGATTAAATAATAAGTAGATCAATTTTTAATAATTTAGTATTGGAACTAGAAGATCAATTGTTTTCAAGTTGCCCTAAGTGGATAGTATATTAGTATCTTTCATCTTCAGTTATATTGTGAGATATACATAAAGGCATGAGACAGAAAATTGTTTATGACAAAGGCAAATATTTCATTTTATTATTTTGAATTATGTTCCAGATGTTGGATTTTACTTTAAATACAAATCTGACTTTCTAAAATTTTAAGATACTACTAAAACTCATTGAATATGCAATTTTAGGAACCTCCTCCTTCATGTTACTCCCTGTTATCTTTTCTTAAGTAAGTTTTTTTTTTAACTTTTGAACCAAATATGATTGATTTTATGCAATTTCTTTCTCTGTATTACATGGCCATCAAGAACTCTTTTATGACTTTAGGCATTGAAGTGGGAATGTCTTTCTATATGCTATGAATAGTAAAGATACTGTTTTGGCCTATGGTGGGCACCTTAATAGTAGGCTGAAAAACTGGAGCATAGATAGGAGGAGGGCAGAGTCAGAGAGGGACATGATTCAGCCACTCAAAAATCAACATGTAAGGTAACACAGGTGAGCCACAGATTGTCTAGCCACTTGGCTAGACAGATTATTGGAAATGGGTTGAATTAAGATGAAAGAGATAGCTAGCATATACTTCAGCCATAGGCCAAACAGCATGAAATTAATATAAGTGTCTGTGTATTTCTTTGGGACTTTGGGATGGGTAGTCCCAATAAGCAGTGGCGGGCAGGTCTGAGACCTGGTGCTAGTTCAGGCCTGCAACCTCATTCTAAGAGACATTATCACATTGATGGTCTGTTTCAGGTAGAAATGGATTGGGATGTGTTGCACTAATTCTGGTTGTAATTAAAGAAACTCAGAGCCAGATATTAGTAAAAGCTGAAATATCAATGAGGTAATACCACAGTCAAATCTCGCCCAGCTATCTTCCAGCTTCCTCAGCCTCATTCCTGGTCACTTCTAATTACCTGCTGTTTTCCTAGGCCTGCATTAAATACCTTCTTCACTCAGCTATATTCCATCCAGATTATGATTAAAAGTATGCCCTTAAATAAGTAGCTGTATCATTTGTTGTCCAATGTCTGCATAACAAAAAAGTCCATGGCTTGTTTCACCTTCTAGCTATGGTAGTCTGTGAAGCTGGTTCATCTCAACTAGCCATCTTGAAATTATCCTGAGCAGTTTGTAGTCCAAATCTGATCTTTGGTTAGTATTTGTCATCCTAGGGGCTTTGTCATAGTTCATGAAAAATCATCATTGTGGGGTCCCATCTTCCTTTCAGAAACTTCACGTTCTCAATTAGGCATTATCATGGCTCACTGCAAAAAACTTATCAGAGACTAAAACCCAATACAATGTACAGGAAGCTAAATATATCAGTATTTTTCAGCATAAGATTTGTGACAATAGAATAGTCCCTTATTTTTAGTTATTCATCTGTCCCATATCAAGTGGTTCTTCTGATATACTACAGAGATTTTGGATTCTCCTTAACAAGTGTGCTTGGGTTTAGAGAAGAAGAGAGACACACTCTAGCTCTAAAGCCAGCTTTAAGGTATAATTAACCTAGGACTTCAATTTGGTTTTTTGTTTGTTTGTTTGTTTGTTTTACAAATATACATATATATATATATGTATATATGTTAACAAATAAGATTTTACCCTGTAGAGTATATTGGTACTAATAGATTCTATATTTTTTTGGCTGTGAATTTTTCTGGATAGTCTTTCTTCTGTTGTAGGTATCTAGATTTCCAAGGTCTTTTAACTTACTGAAGATGTGTATTTCTGGTTTTCTGTAAAGACAGAAACAAAAACCTGCCCCAACCCTTTGCTTTTTTCTTAACTTAAAAAATGTAATATTGGTTGCTGAGCCATCAATCCTTATTTTCATAAAGTTTTTCTAATTCAAATGGTATGCCTAACTATTCTTCACCTGTGGAAACAAAACAAAACCTCTTCTCCAATATAGCACATATCCTGGTTTTCATTCTGAGATTAGCACATCTTTGAAATATTCTCTGAGTTAAGTACATCTTTGAAATAGAATATGAGGTCAGTAGATCTTTGAAATAGACAGGTTGATTTTGCTCAGCAATTTTTTTAGAGTCCAAAGTCTTTCAGAAGCTGTTGTTCCTTTCTCATTAGCACTGAAAAAAATTATAAGTTAATAAAGTATTATGTAGCTTATTTCTGGGGGTCTTTGTTATTCCTTTCTGTTTGTTTAGTATCTCCATTTGAGTTCAATTTGATCTCTCTATGACTGCTTGCCCTGTAGGATTGTGTGGTATTCTTGCAATTTGCTTCATGTTATAATAAGCAAGAAATTGTTTCATTTTACCAGAGACATACATCAGAGCATTGTTGGTCTTAATTTGTACAGGTATTCCCATGATGTCTATAACTTCTAGCAAATGTGTGATGCATTACAGAATCAGCCTATTCGGAACACAAACCAATTGAAATCCTACAAACATATCTATTGTATGATGTACATATCTAAATTTTTCAAATTCTATAAAATGAAATACGTCAATCTGCCAGATTTTATATGTATACCTTAAGGGTTATTCCCTGCTGGTAATGGAGTTTGGTTATAGAATGAACACATGGGACATCTTTTTACAATTTCTTTGATTTGTTGCTAAGTGATGGAGAAATCTTTTTTAAATACTTTGCTATTGACATGATGGTTTTTATGGAGCTTTGATGCCTCTATCAAATTTCCTATTAATAATTTATCAATTTCATCATTGCCTTTTGCTAAAGGACCTGGCAGACCCATAAGTGATCAAATGTGTGATATCTAGAAGGGATTATTTCTAGTCCTGATTATTTCTTTGTAATATGATAAATAATGAAGTTAATTCTTCTTCATCATTAATATCATCAGCAGTTTCAATGTGTAAAACAAGTCTGAATACTGGGAGTCAGTGACAATATTAAGAGGTTTGGTAAATCCATTAATACGATCACAACAGCATATAATTCTGACTTTTGAACAGAATCATAAGGACTTTGAGCCACTGTACTTATATTTTTTTATTTGTAACCAGTCTTTTTTGATTTTTTTGCTTCTGTATGAAATGTATGGGTCCAGAAATTGGTTTATCTCATACAACACAATGAAGAATACAATTAATTTTCTTTAAATACTTAATTTTTTGCTTTTAGAATATTTGTTATTAATATCTCCCAAAGAATTACTGAAGGCTCTTTGCCAAGGTTGTCTTTCTACTCAAAATTGCTCAATTTCTTTATTAGTTAAAGGTACAACAATTTCTGCTGCATCCATTCCTGTCAGTTGATAAACTCTTAATTTTCTTTGATAAATCAATTCAGAAACTGTTTCCACATATGTGTTTAATTTTTTACTTGGTTTATATGGTAGAAATATCATTTTCAATATGACATTTTACTTTGCATTAAAATTTCTATAGGAGAATGCTTAGAGGGCAAGATAACTAGGATGCAATTAAGGTCTGGATCCATACAATCCATATGTCTATCCTGTAATTCCTTTTCTAACAAAGACACTTATCTCTCAGATTCAGGTGACAATTCTTTCAGATTACTTAAGTCCTTGTCAACATTAAAAGTTTTGAACAAATTATCACGTTCATCATTTTTTATTCTAATAGTGGGTCATAAATTGACAGTGTCTCTTAGCAATCTTTGAATATTATTGTTTCTTCAGTCTATCTCTCCTGATTTGTATCTTTTGAGTTCTAATTTTTTGTTGGCTATTGTATAACCTAGATTGTTTATGGAATCTCCCCTGTGTATTTTTTTCAGGGGCTATTTATAATCCCCAAACAGGCAAAACCTTTTTCACTTTCCCAAACATTATTTCTAAGGTATCAATATTTGAATCAGCCAACAAGATGTCATCCATGTAATGATAAATTATAGATTGTGGGAATTTATTATATATTTGTTCTACTGGCTTTTATACAAAATGCTAGCACAGTGTGAGGCTATTCAGCATGTCTCTGAGGGAGGACCTTCTACTGATATCTCTTTATAGGCAGAAAGTTGTTAAAATTGGACACTGTAATTTTATAAGTGGACTTTATAATTTTTCTTGAGTTTTTTCTATTTATTTTATATCATTCAGTATAGTATGTCTTTTTAAAATATGTCATAATTTCTTTAACTGTTCTATGAAGTTTTTTATTTCACAATGACAGGACAGGATTGCAATGGATTTGATATGAGAGCTTTTGAAAGCCCCCTTGGGATGTTTCCCCAAAGCAGAAATTTACCTTGCTTGTCTTTTGTTAGTTTGCATTTATTAGTTCAATATTTGCTTTTGCCCTACCTCCTGCATTCTATAGAATGGAGGGGTATTCTCTTGAGATTATTCCTAACATTTCTGGGAATGCCTTGATTATAATATGCGGCCTTGCCTTCCACAATTATAGCATTTAACATTTTCACTTTTTCTTATACCTCCTGAAATAACCTCTCCTACCCAGTTATCATCACCATCATAAGGCTCTATATTAATTGTCTCAAAAATCCACAATCTTCCAAGGGTGATGAGCTTGCTTTTAATGGTCTTATTTTTTTTTTTTTACATTGTGCGTTAGTGTTAACAAAAGTTAACAATTCAATTATTATTTGCCTTGCTTCTGAATCTGGTACCATCATATTTATCATTGCAGATAATCTCTGCAAAAAAATTGTAAAAATTTGTATTGAATTATTAATTACTTTTGTAAAGGATTCACTTATCATGTCTATTTCTTCAGTACAATCTCAAGCATTTAATGCTGCCATACAGTATAAATCCAGAGTATGCTCACTGTATAAGATTGCCTTTTAATATCAGCATAATTCCCTTCCCTAAGAAGTTGGTCTTGGGAGACTTCTATGCCTCTGTCTCTGCTTCTTTATTCTATTGTTTTAGCTTCCTCCTGTTAACATGTTGTCCACTATAAAAGTGGCACAGCTTCCAAATCAGGAGTAAACATATCTAACCAGTCCTTAGGGGTGATCCTGTTATATGAGGACCAGGAATTTAACATTTGGTTTACAAATGGTGAATGAATTCCATATGTCACAATTGTTTCTTTGATTCTTCTTAATTCTAAAATTTTACTGGTTCCCAACTAACTTCTGTATTATTTTTTTTATCATTTTTCTACTTCTTTATGTTTACTGGATATATTAATGTTGGCTATCTGATAACCTTAGGCTGTTTTGTGTAATCTTAGATGACATTGCTGAGATTGTTTTTTTTTTATATTTCTCTCTTTGGGTGTGAATATCTTTGTGTTCTCTCGTAACAGGCATTTCTAAGACTTTTTTTGGCATTCACATTAATTGACTTCTTCAATGATAAAACAGAAGTCAAACAAAAAACATTCATAATAAACAGTATGATTATAATCCCATCTACATATTTTTACTTTACTGATTTCAATATCAAATCATTTAGAGAAAAATCACAGCAAAACAAAGCATCCCCCATTGCTTAAACAAATTTTCTCTTTTAAAATTTTTTGCATGTACTCACTAGTCTAGTAGTTATTGATGATTCAAATGACTGTAAAGTGGGGTAGCTACCTAGTGTAATAGCAGCCCCAAGGAGGGGCCATAAAAAAGAAATAAACCTACAACCCTCCAAGAGAAAGAGGCCACTGTCTGAAAAAACTTATCCAGATGAGAGTGAAATGGAAACACTTGTGGCTGGTTTGCCTAAGACAGGAGTATAACTCAGAACAGAAAGCCAAGCCACCCAGTAATTACTCTTTCAGCCATGTGTTGCTCTGTCTGGCAAGTGGCTTATTTTCGGGGAGAGGGGTGTGTGGAAATTTGTGCTGCAAAGTTGAATGCTAAGTGTTGCACAAATTGTGGTTCTAATGAAAGAAACTCAGAGCCAGATATCTGGGAAAGAATGAAATAACAAAGAGTGAAACAACATAGTCAAAACTCACCCAGCTATCTTCCAGCTTCCTCAGCCTCATTCCTGGTCACTTCTAATTACCTGCTGTTTTCCTAGGCCTGCATTAAATACCTTTATAGCCTATCTGTATCCCATCTAGGTTAACAATAAAAGTATGTGCTACTCTATTTGGTAGTCATCCTGGAACTCACTGGAAACACAGAAAATCTCTGTCTCTGGAATTATGGGATTATAGACAAAAGTCACCACTCGTGGCTTTTCTTGTGCTGGGATTTAAGATGTGCCATTGAAGCCCAGCTGTTTGGCCTTGTACTCACAGAAATGTAGAACTCCTGGAGATCCAGAACTCCAGGAGATTAAGAACTCTTGGAGATCCATAAATCTTGCAGCTACCTCTGCCTAGTTGGACTATGGGTTGATCTCTTGATGTTCTATGTTTTATTTAACATGTACCATATCACCACAGGGCTGTTTATATCAAACAAAAGACACGGTGTTCAGTTTTTCTTGAAACTGACACCAGATATGGAAAGAAACAGTTTCTGTGTAGCATTCAGGGAAAAGATCAGTCTCCCAATACTTTGATATTTTTTCATGTAGATGTTGCAGAATGTCACCAAGGGAATTTAGTTAAATTGCCATACAAGTACTCTAAAGAAGTATCTTGGGATCTTTTTTAGAAGAGAAATTTTCTAGACTATTCTACTAGCTTAAACAAAAATGTTGACCTAGAATCATAATTTAGTTGTTAATGTCACTGTTGTTCATTGTTTTTTATTCTTACATTTTAAGCTTTTTAGGGCCCTGACAGCCACCTACCAAGAAAATACATTGAGACTTACAATTTTTATAAATGCTCAGATTTAGCTTGGCTTATTTCTTGCCAGGTTTTCTTAATTTAAATTACCTTATGACTCTGGGATTTTTTTTTCTGTATATTGTATATCTTACTTTCTCTCTTACTACATGGCTGGCTATGTAGCTAGAAGGCTTGCTTATAGTGTCCTACTTTTCTTCTTCTTTTGCTTCTCCTAAATATTCTTTCTGCTTTCTAGCTCCACCTATCCTTTCTTCTGCCTTGTTATTCACTGTTTGGCACTATATTAGACCAATCAGGTATTTTAGCTATGCAAAGTAACACATTTTTACATATTTAAACAAATATAACATAAAAATGCAACATATCTTGCATCATTTAACAAATGTTCCCCATCATAAACAACTGTAACACATCTTAAAATAATATTCAACAAGATTTTCCCCTTTAGTCTAAATAAAAATGAAAGGTTTTAATTTTAACATAGCAAAACTACATAAAACAACATCAACTACTTTGTAAGAATTATATTTATAATATTTAGTCTACTTGTATATAGCAAATTCAGAGAAAATAATTCACTATCTATGTTATCTTAGATACTTTATTTCATACCAAATTTATTTTCTATTATAATTAAAGAAAAACTGCAACTATAAGTATTTAGTCTTCAAATCCATCCAAGACCCCAGAAAGATGTAATGTCAGCAGGAAATATATTATTTCAAGCAACTTTCAAAACTCTACAAATGACAGAAAAATCTGATTGTTTGAGTAGTCACTGAAAGTTCCTTTACAAGTTGGGACATTCATTTTCAAAATATGGGCCTAGATTATCTGACAGACTTTTTAGTGAAACAGGAAATTTGAAGGATTGTCCTGTCCTGTATTGGAAAATTTTATCAGTTGATTTTTTTTTCTGCATCCTGAAGAATATCTGGCAGATTCTTCTCTGAAGAAAGAATCTTAAAGGACTAGCCATCACTTTCCTATGAATCCTGCATGTCCAATGTACACATCACACAGTCAAGCAGTAAGGATAAAAGTAGTTTCTTGCATAAATGGCTAATCTTGTCAATATAAAAGCAAACTTCTTTGGAGTTTCTTTATTGATCATTGTTTTCTCTGATATAAATTGGTGCACCAGGAATAGATTATTTCTCATGAAAATTTTTATATTGACAAAAGACTTGAAATGACATGTTCTATATGTTGTTGAAGTATTTGAAGACCATTTATCTATCTAAAATATACCTCTTTAACCTAGAAAACATATGTATGCTTGATTATTATAGATTAACTATGAATCTTTAAACACCCTGACTCAGATGCTCTTCTTTATATAAAAATATCACACACACACACACAATTTGAAATTAATTAGGATCAAACCACTTGTAAAAATGAGGTGTTTTTAAAGTTAACGAATTGCTTAGGCTTGAAATGTGGATTAGTGACATAGTTCTGATAAAACTGTTACTAGTCTATCTTAAAAAATCTTCTATGTCATATTTATTGTGAATATTTATGTTTAGAAGTCAATAATTTATCAGAAAACAAATCTTAGAGGATTTGTATCAATATTCAAATGTCTCATTATCAAGAACTTTAAATTTATGGTTAAGTAAATGTTTATAATTACTTTTTTTAAAGAATCAAAATTCATTGTGCTAATTAGCCTTTTCCTACCAAAAAAATCTAAAATAAGAAATTATTTTTGTCTTACAATTAAAGAACTTCTCTGTTGGGCTGCTTTGGTTTGGTCCTGTCATGAGGTTACAATTCTATAGATGGGAAGGTATGGGTGAGCAGGGGTGCTCACCTCATGCTGGCCAAAGAAACAGCAATAGAAATTCTACTGTGTCTGTGTATATTTTTATAGTTTAAGTCTTAAATATAGCCATCTCAACTTGACTCCAACTTCTCTTTTTTCCCATGCTTCTCCAATTACATATTTACTTCAACTTATAATACACATATATTTTTCTTAAAATGCTTCAGTAATATTTCACTTTGTTGTGGGATTATGTATTACATTTTAAATAATTTTTCCACCTACAGGTTTAATGAAAACCTAATTTGCTGAAGGCAGACAGGAAGTGTGGGCAGGGCTACTAGACTAAGAAAATTCTGGGAACATTTCAGAGCAAAGCAGAGATGCTCTAGAGATTCCAGGAACGCAGAGGATATAAGTTCAATTTCTGCTGAGAAAAGCTACTGAGCCCAATGGCTGAACAAGATAAGAAAGATTGGTTAATTTAAGGGTAAAGAGTTAGCAAGCTATATGCATGGGCCCTACCCCGATCAGCATAAAATTAATGTAAGTGACTGTGTGTTTCTGTGGGACTGTGGGTCCTAACCTTGAGGCTAGGCTCAAAAGTCTGGGCCAGAAACCTTACACAATGTGAAACAATTTGGTGTAATACATCATTTGGATCCTACAACACTATATGACTTGAATTACTTCTTCCTTTCTTCTTTTCTTCCTTTCTCTCTTTCTTCCTTTCCTTTTCCCATTTCTCTCCTTTCTATCCAATTGGCTATTACTACATGTGTTTTATATCCTACCTTTCTATTTAATATTTTTCTCAATATTATAGTGTTCTGGATTCAATTCTTGAATTTTAGCTCTATTTGCCAGCAGTCTCAAGAAGGCTTTTCAGAATCAAGCCCCCCATCAAGAATTGTGCTAATGAGTCCAAAATTTGTTGCCATTCCTCTTCAAAAATCAAGAACAATACAAAGAATCAATGAATCTAAGAGTTGGTTCTTTGAGAAAGTTAACAAGATAGATAAGCCCTTAGCCAAACTAATCAAAAAACAGAGAGAAAGTGTCCAAATCAACAAAATCAGAAATGAAAAGGGGGACATAACAACAGACCCCCAGGAAATACAGAGAATTATCAGGTCATATTTTGAAAATCTGTAT
>PVIH01023010.1:0-25792 GCA_004025045.1 Sigmodon hispidus
CCCGCCGAGCCCTCCTCACCTCTGGTCAGGGTTCGAATCCGCCCCTCATAGACCCCTGCAGTTGGTTTGCTCAGTTCACTCAGTTCAGGGTCGCAGTAGGGCTCTTAGTAGATTCCCTGAGCAGCAGGGGCTGCGGGTGTGGCCAGGTGCAGAGTTCAGCTGCCCCTGCTCCAGAGTGCGCTGGGACGCAGCAGAGAGCCTGAAGTTTTCTTTTAAAAGAAAGAAATGTAAACATCTTTTGAAAGAACAATAGTTAACAGCCATACTTAAGAGGCATGCACTTTCCTTCAAATAATAATTTTTGTCTTGGTTGCCCTGTAATAGCGAAACTCTCCATGCACCTTCTGATTCTAATGGTTGTCTATTCAGAATGAAGGAGGAAATGCTATCAGGAGGTATGATTAAATGCCACCAAAGCTGAATTTTCCTGTCCTCACTTAACATACTGGTGAAAAGTACAAGTCTGGGAAATATTATGTGTATCACCACAGTTCTAAAAGATTGCTTTCACTCCATTTTATATGCATGATGTTGAAGCGGCTGGGATTTGAACAGAGCCTCTAACAGTCAGCCTACTGCCCTTTTCCATTTCTATGAAGTTCTCTCTCTAGATGTTCAGATCCCCAGAGACAAAACAGGGGGAAAATAGACAACAAAAACACTAAGAATGGAATGGTTATTACTTCTCACCAAAGATTTTTCTCCAAGCTAGGTACCCTTGAGTCATTTAAAGAAGCTGTTGAGGGCTAGAGAGATGGATGGCTCAGCAGTTAAGAGCACTGACTGCTCTTCTAGAAGACTGGAATTCAATTCCCAGCACCCACATGGCAGCTCACAACTGTCTGTAGTTCCAGTTCCCAGTTTCAGGCAAACACTAAGGCAAATAAATAAAGTGTTGTTTTTTTTAAAAGGGGGGCCTGGAAAGATGGCTCAGTGGTTAAGAGCACTGACTGCTCTTCCAGAGGTCCTGAGTTCAATGCCCGGCAGCCACATGGTGGCTCACAGCCATTTGTAGTAAGATCTGGTGCCTCTTCTGGCCTGCATCATAAGAAATAAATACATCATAAATACATACATAAAAAATATATTTACATCATAAATAAATAAATCTTTTAATAAAAAAAAAGAGGCTGTTGGTAGGAGTGCACTCTGGGCAACCTCTGTGCTGAGTTCCATGATAGCTACACAATTTGATATTCCCACTAGCAGTGGGATAAGGCTTCCTCCTTTCTCACATCTCCTTAGCATCTGTTGTAATTTGTTTTTATGACATTAGTTATTTTTATGGGTTTTTATGACATTAGTTATTTTTATGGGGATGAGATGATAGCCATGTGACTCAGGTCTCCTATTCCTGGGCATGTACCTGAAGGACTTGAAATCAATATACAACCATGTGACCAAGGTCTCTCACTGCTAGGATTATAGTCTAGAGGAGTCAACATGAATGTAGTGTCTTTCACATTGATATTTATGACTGTGCTAGTCATAATAACTAAGATGTCACTAAAATGTAGATACTCGTCAATAAATGAATGCACAAGGAAAATATAGCTCAAATGGGATTAGCTACAGGAAAATGGAATTCATAACATTTACAAAGAACATATATGAAATTGGAAATAACTATGGTACTTGGAATAAAAGATAAATACACCTTTACTCTTATATGTGGAACCTAGCTTTAAAATATGTGTATGTGTCTAACTATATACATTTATATGTATATGTACATGCAGGTCATAAAATAAGAAAGGAGACTATGAGGCAGGGAAAAGAGGCTAAGTGAGATCTGGAGAGTGATGGAATGTAAGTGACAAGGAAGTGGAAATGGATCTATTGGGGGGGAGGGAAGACTGGAAAGGAAGAGGGTGTGGGGGAAGCAAAGGGAGCATTGGAGAAGAATCAGCAAGAACAAAGTACATATGAAAATGCCATTACTGCATAAACTAATTTTTAAATATTCACTTTAAAAGAGACCTAAACCTGTCTTCAGAATTTTAGCAAGCTTCCTGTAAATAAAACGGGGCTTATAAGATAAAATTAAGGTTGGTTAGTAGTCAGATTTATTTATGCCTTAGTCACAGTGTGTGTGTGTGTGTGTTGGGGAATATAGACACCTTTGCACATAAAGAGGCCACAGGGTGACATTGTGTGTCCTGTCTTATCCTTCTTTGCTTTTAATATTAAGAGTCTCTCACTGAACTAAGAGCTAGGCTGGTGGCCAGCAAACCCAAGTGATCTTCCTGCTTTTGACCCCTGCAGAGCTGGAGTGACGGCCATGTGTGGCCATACTCAGTTTTTACCTGCTTTCTGGGAGATCCCAGCTTGGACATCATGCTCATGTAGCAAATACTCTTACTTACTGGTCCATCTCTCCAGCCCGCCCCAGCAATAGTTTCTAATCCCATCTGTAATGCAGAGAAAAACAAAGCAAACCTGCCCAGAAATATTTGAAGGCACAATTGCACATGGAGGCCACTGAGATCCTCCAGGAAGGGGAACAGGGAAGGCAAGTGTCCCATCATTTGTGTCTTTAGGGCACTTTCAAATAATGTGTCTGGAAAGTGGGGCCTAAGAGAACAAATCTGGATGAAGGAAACAGCTTAGGGTTTCCAGTGGCAGAAATGGCAGGTACCTGTGGGTTAGGGTAGAAGAGTGAGCTCCAACTGCAAGCATATGGGTTCCCTTGATCATTGGCAGAGTAAGCAAAGCTCAGACACCACCACTGGCTCAGCTCTGTGGAAGTCATGTCTGCGGGCTGCTGTGTAATCAGAATGTTAGTATGCCAATCCTCCGGGCAGGGGACCTTGCCCAGTGTTCTTTGGGTTCAGGTTGAACTCTAGAAAGCAATGCCTTTGCTGGGGCAGGGTCACTCTGGTCCTAACAAAGCCTGAAACCTAACTTCAATTAGTTCCAGCTGACTTGTCAAAAAATGGAATGCCTAAAGCAATACAACTCATCACTCTTCAAGGAAATGACATTCCATGTTTGAAAACCATCATGTCCATAACCTCCTCCCAACACTGACACTCATGGTACATGCGGTTGGTCTGTCCGACCTTTGAAGTGGAACATCATGGCTTCTTCCTCTTCCTGTCTCTCTACTAATTCTATGAATACAAATTTACAATGAGTACATGCTTGTAGTCCCAGACTTCCAGAGACTGAAGCAGCAGGAAGAATATGAGTTTGAGGTCAGTCTGAGCTTGCCAAAAAACAAGCAGCAGAGCTGAGGTGAAGCTCACTTGGTACGCTGTTTGCCTAGCATGCACAGAGCCCTGGGCTTATCCTCAGTACTGTATAAACCAGGTGTGGTGCTTTGTCAGTGTTCCAATACTTAAAATGTAGCAGCAGGAGGATCAGAAATTCAATGTCATCCCCAGCTACATAGTGAGACCAACCTGGGCTACGTGAGATCATGTGACCAAACAAACAAATAAGAACACAAGCTTATAGTCCTTTCTATAAGAAAGTCCAGAGAGTCCTTTCTTCTTAGAGAGAACACTAAAAAGTGGTTCACTCAGGGTCCTCTATTCTCACTAGTGGTACAGGGACTAGGAAAAATGACATTCTACTTCTTGGAAGTACAGATGGACATATGACCCAGGCAGGATGAATGGGTGCCATTCTCTTGGGCACTGGTCCAATGTGTGTGTGTCATTATTGGGTTAGTTCAATATGAAAGTGGTCTATTAATAGTACCATGTACACTGCACAAGTCTGCCTAACAGCTCTTGGAAGTAGGAACCAGAAATCCAGGTAAAAGCAAGACTGGGAAAATTGTAACCACCTTGGGTATCTGTTTTCTGACCTGATGACCTTGCTGGTTATTAGGATATGGGCCACTGAGCTTTTTGTCTGCAGAGAAGGAACAATTGACAAAGGCTTCCTGGAGACACAAGAGTGGTGCAACACATAGGAAGTATAAGAAAACTAACAACTGTGAGATCAGAAATTTATTACCATGTGTGATTTATTTTTTCCCCTTTACAAATACTACTCTAAGAACTGAATCTACTGATAAATAATTTACTATATAAATTTTATTCTCAATTGTCTTTTATTATAAATGATTATATTAAGATAAAATTTAGGGTGAAAAGTACAAGCATACAAAAAATTAAACTAATTACCAGATTCCATAATACAAATATAACTATGTATTTACAATTAGGCACAAAAGCCAAGAGAAACACCTGACTCAGAATCCTTGAAATACAGAGGATTAAGAGCTGTCATGCAAAGGACCTGAGTGTTTATTGTTTGCATTTTCTGGACCATTTTGCCCCTTCCAGGAATAGAAGGTACTAGAAAGGCAATCCTGACTCAGTCAAGGATTCTGGGATAAACTTGACAGTCTGTAAGTGTGGCTCAGCAAGTAAGCTTTTTCTTACTTCTGCCCCACAGAGCTGAGCTGAACTGTTCATAAATAAGATGTGAAGGCTTGCTCTCCACCCTGCAGCTCTATGAGGGGCCGGCTGTCCGGGGAGCTCCCCAGCTCTGGCGTCTCAGTAGCCCACAGCAAACCAATTCTTAGCCTTCCTGACCCATGCTATTTCCAGGTCTCCTCTTGCCTCCTTTTAAAATCACTGTCATCGCCATTACCCAATTTATTTGGCGGAGAAAGCTAATGGCAGCATTTACTTTCTGATCTACATGCCTCCTTCCTACTCAATGTATCAGAACCCATCAGAATTTCTATCTACTCTTTCTAGTTCATATCTTGGCTTTGGTCTTTGCTTGTGGCCTTCATTGACCCTGGAGAATTTATCGTAGAAATTTTAAAGAGTATCATCATCATTTCACTGTGGGCAGCATTAAGAGAGAAAAGGAAGGACTAAAAATGCTTCTGGGTAAACTGGTTTAAAGCTAGTTGTCCTGGGTACAGCAGATGCATGGGTCCCCTTCTGATTTTCCCACCTTGAGTGCTCCTTCACAGCACTCTCATGTCCATAAAGTGTAAAGTATCAATTTTCTAGTAATATTTAACAATTAGATGTAGACTTCGTATTACACTCATAACCATTTCAAATTATTTTATAATATTTATGTGTATATGTGTGTTTTGTCTGAGTCTATGTACTATGTGAGTACCTGGTGCACAAAGAGGCCAGAAGAGGGTATTGAATCTTCTCTGCAAATGAAGTTTTAGATGGTTGTGAACCACTGTGTGGATGCCTAGAATTGAACCTAAGTCCTTCCAAAGAGCAACCAGTGCTCTAAACTGCTGGGCCACATCTCCAGGCCCCATAGCCATTTCTTGATTCCTAAGTCAGGTCTGGGAAGTTTGATTTTCACCATTTTCTAAGTCTACCTTTTACCCTCTTGAATGATTCCAGCTCACTAAGTCTACCCTCTTCTTTTTTGCATAGCCCTCTGTTTCCTTGTAAGTCTGTGTGTTGATCTGAATGAGAAAATCCCACCACCACCCCCCTCCGTAGGTTCATGTATTTGAATACTTGGTCCCCACTTGGTGTTGCCACTGGGTAGAGCTTTGGTTAAGGAAGCCCACCACAGAGGTTGAGCTTTGAGAGTCTACAGCCTGGCCTTACTTATTGCCTCCTTTTTCTATGCCTCTTGTACATAGATGGAAATGTGATCAGTTGCCTTCTTGGTCCTGCTGCCATACCTTTGCTGCTGTGATGGACTCTAAGCATCTGAACCTATAAGACAAAATAAACTCTTCATGAATATGCTTTTGTTGTGGTGTTCTATCATAAAAATAGGAAAAGGAATAAATACATCTGGCTCCAGGTGTTTTACATCCTGTGGTCCATTTACCACAGGAGGAGAAATAATCTAGTAAAAGAATATGCTTGAAGAAGTATGTGCTTCTCCAATGTTACTGTACACTTCAAGCAGTTCTTAGGTGGGACACTTTTTTGGAAGATTTGAATGAGTTTGAGGGAACCCACATAAGTGCTCTACAATGCAAAGAGCAGCTCTGGGCAGACTTGGAAGGCAGCAGAGGGTGTGAAAAGTCACAACATACACTCTTCGTGTAGAAGTCCTGATCTGTTGAATCCAAGGTTATATTTAGGGTATGGCCTCCTTTCCAGGTGAAGCTAATGCAGGAAAACCAGGGCACAGGACCACTCTATCAAAACTCCGGGTCTAAATTGCTCTCTGAATACACAATAATCTGAACTCAAGCCTTCCCACTGAAAGCACTAGAATATGACACAACTTTTTAAAAGTATGCCTGATGAAAGGGTAGTAGATTCAAGTAGGGAGAAAGATAAATATTACATGTTAATCCAGGGCTAATAGTGCAGGCCTATAATCCTAGCCACTCTGGAGTCTGAGGCAGGAAGATCACAAGTTCAAGCCTTTCCTTGGCTACACAGTAAAATCTAATCTCAAAATGGAAGAAAAAGTAAGATGAAGGGTGTTGGTATAGCTCAGGGGTATATTACTTGCTTAGCTTGTCCAAGGTACCAGGTTCATTCCTCAGTCCCACAATTAATTAACTAAAGTAAAAAAAGAAATCATGTGTTTTCTTGTTTTCTCTTATGTGTAGAATCTAGATTTTAAAAAGGATGAATGTGATGGAAAAATCTGGCCTCAGATGAGAGGAGCACAAAGACAGTAGAGCAAAGCTCCATTCCAGGACACCGACAACTGAGATAGGAGAAGAAAGCATCCGAGGGCTCTGCATTTGCCTTATGTTTTTCTCCTGTTGCTGGACAGAGCTAATATCCTTAAAAAGAAAGATCTTTTTTGCATAAGGAAAAAAATCAGACATGTGGATGAACAAGTTCTTCATATTGAAAATAACAAGTGTATATACACACACACACACACACACACTCACACACACACACTTAAGCCCCTTTCAATCGGCACATCACAAAAGGCTTTGGTAACAATTGGAGTGGAGTTACAGCCACATTAGAGTTATTGGCAGATAATGGTAGCCTTGTTTAAACACATTTTGAAATTATTGTTTAAATATTAAGTGAACTACCATTTAATCCATGAAGTACACTGATAGAAATTTATCATGCAGATTTATTTGTCCAAATATTCACATGCAAATCTTTATAAAATACTAAATTTATCTCAAGATTGAAATACTCCAAATAATAAGCAGAGATATAAACAAATTCTTTATGTCTAACATTAGATACTGGTTAAAAAATTTCTTAGCTCAGCTGGGTGGTAGTGGTGCTGGCCTTTAATCCCCGCATTTGAAAGGTAGAGGCAGGAGGATCTCAGAGTTCAAAGCCAGCCTGATTAAACAGAGCAAGTTCCAGGACAGGCAAAGCTACATAGAGAAATCCTGTCTCAAAAAATTAAAAAACATTTCAGCTCATTAGGTCATAAAATGCAATGGAATCATTTAAAAAAAAAAAAGAAATGATTGAAACAGGGAATCCTCAAAACATCTTAAGAGAAACAATGGAAGAACTGAAGAATGAATGTAAAATTCATTGTATATTAAAAGTGCAGAGAAGCAAAGAAACACGGTATCTCTTTTTTCATTATTAACCATTTTCATCCATCTATAATCATATGAGATTTAGTATTGGAAAGACAGTGTAATAAATTTATTTTTATTCAACAGATGCTCGAGGTTTTTTCCATTTCTTTTTGCACTAGTCTCCCACATGATTGTCCACCAAACACCTGCTCAGCCCCATGGCCACCTTTCATGAGCCCTGCTACCTTCTAGCACAGCTTCTTGTACAACTCTTGCCTATATTTGGAATGTTCTCCATTCTTCCTTCAGACTTCAGAAGAATCAGCCCTCCCCTTAAAAGTCTACATATAATTTTGATTGTACTTAGTGGATAATTATGCAATTGCTCATGTGTAATTAATATATATTTCTCTCTCATGAATTATAAATGCTCAGAAAGTTGATAGCATTATGTACACATGCTTTTGCTTATCAGAGAAATGTCTGGCTAAGAAACCAATTCATCAATCATCAGTCAATCATTATCTAATCAAACATGTCACATCTTTCTCAATCTATCTACCTGGTTCTTGTTCAACCATCCATTATTTATCCATCTATCTAGTTATCTATTCATCCTGGGGATTGAAGCTGAGGAAAAGAACTGTTTTATAACTACTTATTATTTATCTGCACATTTTCTAGGTACACTGATAATTAAAAATAGTTTACCATAAAAGCTATTACTTTCTTTTGATGAAATTTTATGTATGTTAGAAACTTTCTTTAGTCTATAAGGATAATTAATAGTTTAATTTGACTAATTAATTAAACACAATTTCCTGTCCCTAGGACAAGTCTCTTGTGCTGACATCCATATGTTAACACAATTCTTTCTTGCTAGTTTGATTCCGCTATAGTTCAAGTACAGAGTAAGTGATTTTGAGTGTTTGCATTCTCATGAAAAAACACACTTTTTCTCATAAAAGGTGCTAGAAGGCCCTTCAGAAACTTCTGTCATCCTGTCACTGTCTTCACGGAAGGAACAATGTGTGGGAAACAGTGTCTGGATTTGACTAATGAACAAAGGAATCTCTTTAACCTAATTCACCTCAGATAACCTCCCCTTCATAAAACTACCAGCTCCAGCAGCAATCTCTCAACAATTAAGGAAGAATTCTTGAAATGAAAAACTTCAGATTTTCTGTGGTCTCTATTCTACTTTATCTTCTGGTGTGTCGTTAGAAACCTTTTTAGTCTGAGAATCCTCTCCCTATAGATGAGGACCACAGCTGCCCAGGCTGTCATCACAAAGGGCAAGCAAGTACTCTTTTACTCACTGAATCTGGTTGAAAACATGGGTAAGATTTCTGCTTCAGGTTCCTAATTAGGAGTGAGTCTAGATTTAACAAAGAGCCACAGAAAATGCTATATAGGAGGTGCTTTCTATACAGAAGGGAAAAGGGTGTTTCTGTGTTGGCTTCCTTTGCCTTCTTGGAGCTATTATATAGAAGACGTTGCCATCTGGTAGTTATCAAAATCTGTGTTCTTCCACATTGGCCACTCTCAAAATTATAAGAACTTTTGGAGTTGGGGACAAGTCATGACACATATTGAAGTGCTATACACACATACAGCAAAGAAATATCATGCAGCTAAAACTCCAGAAAAATAGTAGGAATAGCGTCAATCCAGTAGGGATTGGTTTCTGTGAAAACTGGTGTCCTCCCTTAGAGAACAGAAATACATAAAATCACTCAGCCACAGAACAAATCTCCTGTAGTATAAAGTGTGACATTTGTGATTGCCTAAGCCCAGAGATTAGTCACTTGACTAGAAACAGTTCCTCCTATACAAATGACCTCTGGAAAGAAGTCAAGAGGACTTCCTTGTATGTTGGCACACTCTAATGAACACATTTTAAGCTTATTGATATAAAAGTATTGCACTCACAACCTGCATGGCTCTGACCATGCCATAGCCATCAGAAAAGACATTTGCTCTAGATAGAGGGAGGACTAGAAGAGAGTAGAGTGGGGAGTCTTCCAGGAGCAGGGGCATGTTCTAAATTGTGTCTGGCTGTCGAATCCATGGGTACATGTATATGTAAGAGCTCATTTGACCTGTGAGGATATGAGAGCTGCAACAATGTTGTATTTTGGCTAACACAAAAGTTAGGTAGGCTGCAAGTGTGTTTTTTGGTTTGTTTGTTTGTTTGTTTGTATGTATGTTTGTTTGTTTTTTACAGGGTTAGGGGACTCTGTGCTGGAGAGGAGACTGTTGAATAAGAAAAACAACATAACCTGGTTGTCATTTGTAAGCTCTAATACAAATTTTATGGTCTAGCAAGAATTCTATTACAAATGATGTTTTGCAGATGTCCTAAAGATGGGCTCCATTAATAATTATAGGAGAACAAGCGTGTAATTGAAAATGTTCAATTTTTATTAATAATCTTTAGGAAAAGACAACAGGCCATGAACCTGCTACTTGGGAGAATAAAAAACACTCTAAAAATTTCCACAAGAAATTTCTTTTTTATGTTGGCTTTGAGATTCCTTACTTCTATCTGGAGGAGCTCCCAAAACATTAACACATTCCTGGGGGACAATTAAATACACTGCAATGCGCACACATGCACATAACTGTGTGTGCAGAGGAGGAAAAGGGGCCTGATCATAATCTCTCAGTGGAAAAGAATTGCTTTTTCTGCTATTCATGTAGCACAATCTATTTTAAACCCTTGAGATTTGGGACTACTTTTTGCAAACATGGATCCTGCAATTATCTTGTCATTGGGATAAAGGTAATAATCCACACCTATTCCAAACAAGACAGAACTAAGGAGCTTGAATAATGGTTTAACAGGAAAGCCTGTGAACCAGGTAGCCAAGACGTAATAGAGACAACTAGATCCATCTGTGTTCACTGCCATTCCCAGGAGGCAAGGCCCTGCCTCTAAATGGAAGTGGTCCAATGAAGCTTCTGTAAAATTTCCCCACAACTTGCCCTGAGCTTATCTCATACTTCTCCCAATCCTAAATATCTGTGTCTACTCTAAGCTGAAAGTTCACACAATTGTTTCAGGAGCAGCTCTTTCATGTGAAATGGTATGATACATACACTATGTCCTTTAGGAATCACCTTACAGGCCAAAGGATGGGTTAGCAGCTTAAGACACTTGAGTATGAGTATGAGACCTGAGCTGGAGCCTCTGGATCTACTTGGTAGAATAAAAGAACCAGAACCTGAAAATTGTCCTCTCACCTGTACATGTGCTACACACAGAGAGAAACACACACACATGCACGCACATGCATACACACACACACACACACACACACATGCGCACACACTTAAAAACAAATAAATTTTGAAAAAATCAGAACGACCACCACATGTCCACCTGCAGTTGAATGTGTACTTTCAAACCTCCCACTCTAGGTGGCTTTTGTGCACAACTTCATGTGAATTCCCACATAAAGGTTCCTGTGTATCCTGACACAGAGCCTCTCTGGAAGATCAAGACTTTGTCTCCACAGCCTGAAGCATGTTCTCTGCACACAGTCTTCATCTCATGGTCTCAAAACTCGAGCAGCACGATCTCCAAATCATGTCTTTGCTTCCTCCTATAAGCCTCTTCCTGCCTGTTCTTCTCATATTCACTGTCTTTGTCACAGTGACAAAGTGTCCAGATGATATCATCTGTCATCTTTCTTCTTTTCCTACCTAACTACAACCTCTTTTCTTCTCCGTCTGCCTGTCACAATCACAGTCACATTTAGAAATACAGAGCTGATCACTTCTTCACTACAGGTTTTCCGAAGCTCCCCATTTCATGAAGACTAAAGCTCCAACTTCCCTACTTGGTACTGAAGGGCAGCCACAGGAGACAGCAGTCTATTTTTCCAGACATGACTCTCATACCCTGTTCTTGCCCTTGTACTACAGGCTTCTGCAATCAGCCGGAGTTTCCTCCAAACTGAAAATATTGTGTTATCTTTTCAAAAACAAAACTCCCTCCAGTATAGACATCACCTTGTCTTGGCTACATTTCAAGATCAGTTTCAAATGAGAGACATCTTGACTTAATGATAAGCACCAGGGTTGAGCTTCAGATCACCTTAGGTTCAAGGGCAAGGAACACAGCTTTGTTGTTAACAGACCCTTCCTAACACGTTAGCTTCCTCACATCTACACACAGGACAGTAGTATCTAGACAGCCGGCAGGCTGTGAAGAGAACCAAACTGGATACAGCATCCTCCAAAGTGACACGTACATAGATTATGGACCACACCACTACAGCTCATAGTGCAGAGGCTCAGGAATCCCCCAGGAGTTCAGAAACTGCACTCTGGTAACTTTAGTAGGTGACACACAGGTCCATTAGAAGCAGGAACAAGGACAAGCCCTGGGACAGGAAGAGATTAGGAAAAATAACTACTTGTGGCTACACGACTCTCTTTAAGACATGATGTCAGACAAACCGCATATGATTGTGATGGAAAAAAAAAGATTGTCTCCCAGTCCTGGGAGAGCAGCTGGTCCCTGATGAAGCTGAGGAATACCTCAGGAGTGCAAAGCAGCTATATCCAAGAATTTTTCAGACAAGGATGCAAAGACGGCTGTCATCCAGCTTAAAGCCATTCTCAAGACAAGTGAATGTTGGGACCCTTAAAAGCTGGAGGAGACTTCCATTGGGACTCTATCACAGCTCCTCCCTACATCTAAACGCACATCCTCCCCTTTCCTACCAGAGACACTCAAGACCTGTAAACGCATGGATGGCTGACCTCTGTCTCCATCTGCTCCAAGAAGGAGACTGTAGCAACCAAGAGTAGTAGAGATAGATGGAGTTTAAGGACAGCACACATCAGAACCCAGTGGTGGCCATGGGCCAAGGAACAGTTTTATATGGGCCATGGGACACAGGGTAAAAACTGTAAGATAATTTGAAAAAACTCAGGCTCTGGAAACAATTGGACAATGATTGTACAAGGCACCCACATCTGGAATTTGGGAACCCAGTTCCATTGGCAGGGACTTCCCACTGTCCTCCCCCTGTTCATGACCTGCCTCGTTCAGAGAATATCCGAGCTGATGATCTATGGCTGATTCCAGATTTTAGTTTTAAATTTTAAGACAGCTACCACTTTGACCAAGTCTGCCACTACCTTTGGAAACCAAACACCTCGCACCCCACCCTCCTAGGAAGGCCACCTCTGTGGGCTGGGTCTGATAGTTTTCATCACCTACCAAGATGTCCTCAGCTGGTTAATTCACAGTTGTTCAGATGTAACTTGTTCAGAAAACAAAACTGAAACACAAGTCTCTTTTACCACTTTGTATCAGTTCTAGAATATTCTAAAGGAGACCACATTATGGATGTAGATATTTTCCCAACATACACAAAGGACACAGGCTCATCTGCCAGAAGGCTTGACCATTGGAGTGTTCTTAGAGCTTAACCATAAACACGGGGTCTATGATGGCTTAAAGTCCAGGGGCAGTATGTAGTGCACACCAAAGAAGTCACTGACATCCTGGTTCCAAGGAAAATGTGAGAGCAAGTCTTGGCCATGCTTCCCACGTGCAGGTAAACAGCCCAGGTAATTGCTATGGTCAAGCAATCAGTCAAAATGTAGTGCTGAGACTATGAAAGGGCAAGTGCCCCCACCGAGGCAAAATTATAAAGTATTGTTAGGTAGCATAATATGTGACTGCCAGCCCTTTACCTTTCATTATTATGGCAGTGCTTTCAGAAAGAGATGTAGTTAAGGTTGTCAGAATTTCATTTTAACCCCTCTTTGAGGCTCTTAAAAATTCACTCATGCTGAAACTTGCCTTTCAGATTCGCAGTCAGATATGTGCTTTGTTTTCAACCTGTTGTTCTTTAATGGAATGTGAAACTAAAGCCTTTCCCAAGGATCTTTCTATACACTGGCTTCCTATCTTGATTCTCTTTGCCTCCTTGTCCCAGCCTCCACCAAAAGGTTGGCAATTCTAACCCAAGCAATGCAAAAGATATACTCCACTGGGAGGATTAAAAGCTTTTGACAGGATTTATAAAAATAGCTGCAGCAATAGGAAATATTCAACAAGTAGGAATCTGCTCTATGGCGTGCGCTGTGGGCAGCTGCACCCTTGCCCCACCATCTGTGGCCAAGAGCGATGATATAGTTGAATCAGCAAGGATTTGAGAATCCAACCTAGAGTAAAAGCAACCAAAGACAGCTGGAAAGTCTTCTCACAGGTGTGACCAGCAGGTAAGTGACAATCTCACCAGTGGTGATCTGGTAGGAAGAAAGAAGGAAAAGATATTGTCCCAAGGCTACATCCTTATGAAAAACTTACTGATATCTCTTAGGCAGTATGACCTTGGAAGGTGAAGCCCAGACACTATTCCCAAAAGCATCTCCTGCTGGTGACAGCATGTTTAGGAAGAAGGATAAAACGATAATGCATTGGTTAACTCTGTCTAGTAGGATGCTTGGCAGTTCATTGTCACCAATATGAGGAAGCTACCCAGGGACAGGAGCCCCTCAGGCCCACTATCCAGCTGGAGCACACTGGAGCAAGCCTCCCCTACCTGTCATGTATATCTTGAATCATTCCAGCTCCCTTAGCTCCTCCCAGCACGGTTGTCCATCCAGAATTATATGCTGATCGTTATAGAGATATCACTGTATACAACATCCACTTTGGAGAAAGTCTGCAGGACATGTTAGGTCTTGAATGTGTCGGCCTCATTACAGAAGTCCCAGAACCTGGGACAATTAGCTTTTTGTTATTCTAAGTGTTTCTGTAATGCCTTCTCTCTGAAAATTGCTAAACATCCAAACCCACTGTGCATGTCTCACAAAAAATTGATGGGCCATCACTTGTAGCTTTGTTTCATGCTTCTGAAAGCTCTGGCCCAGGGCTCAAAGAGCCAAGGGTTGTGTGGCCAGCTCAAGCTACAGCCTAACACAGCTGTTCTGTTTTTAGTCTCTCGGCTTGATGCCCAGCTGCCTTCCCAGTCCTTCCTCTGAATATATGTACACATGTATAGTATTTTTAAACTCTTGGAATTAAAAAAAATTATAGTAAGAATATTGTCGCCGATTCTTCATTTTTAGCATGAAGAACACACAGCCTGAGAGTCTGCTGAGTATTGCTGGGATGATTTTGGCAGATTTGAGGCAGCCCTACAGATAATCCTCTTCTGCTGCTAGCAAAACAAGGATGAGGTTTGTGGGAGGTTGCTGTGCTTGGCCTGAAGCAGCTGCTGTAGCAAAGAGTAGAGATATGTCTCAGACAGAGGTCAAGTGCATTATCCAGCTGTGCAAGGGAGCAAGCTTCTGGTCTAGGCAAGGCTCTTTGTGGAACTTGGGGTAGCCCACAAAAAATGCAGTACAGCCCCCAAAGGGGTCCTAGGCAGCGCTACCTACTTGGCAGAGAACTCTTGGCACTATCTTAGGAAATGAATGATCAAGTATTAGAACAGTATAAATGAGTACTTTGGAGAAGGTCATGTGGAAAAATGTCCCCTTCTGCTTGGAGTCAGGCTATTTTACCTACTGCACTATAATAGTGCCATCATATCATATTTGTGGCAATAAAACATTTATTATTTTTATATCATCATTGTATAATCTTCCTAATTCTTGTTATTAAATCTGGAGGCAATGATTCCCTACTAAGCTTTCTTTCTTCTCTTTTTCAACTTGGCATCCTCATGGCTTCATAGCTCCATGTTTTCATGCAATGATTGTATAAGATATTTCTGCCTCTCCCTTCCCATTTATTCCCCTTCCTATACATTTTTAGTGATATTCAATCTATCCCTGTAGCCCAGATCCCAGGAAGATTAGAACTTTCTACATTGCTAAGGCTGGTCTCAAGTGTTCAGGCCTGCTGCATCAGCTTTCCAAGGGCCAGGAGTGTAAGCATGTGCACTCAGCTTCAAATGCTGCATTTTAAAGTCATGCCAAGTGTTGTCATTAATATTTCAGGCAGAATCAAGACAACAGCCGCCTCCTCTGATCTAAGTTTTCCACTCCAACTCCAAAACTAACTTGTTTCTGCTTATTCTGTTTATTCCTCTTTGAGCTTATTGGGTAAATTGTTCCATTTCCTATTTTCAAAACCCAATACCTTTCTCTCCTGTTCTCTCATTTCCTGAAATATTATCTCCATCATCATTATCATGGCAAAATAAACATAATCATATTTATATCATTATCACCATTATCTAATTTCACTATCTCATCATCATATAATATCTCCATTGTCACCTCAATTGTCATCATCTTAATCATTGCCATCATCATCTCATTATCACCAGCTCATCATAGTGATCATGGTTATCATCATCATCACCATTCATATCACCAAAAGTACTTTCTGTGTGCCAGGCATTCAATGTCTTGAGAAGTCTGCTGGTTCTGTTTTGCTCCTCACAGAAGTTTGTAGACTATCACCAGCTGTGGATTAACACCACCCATGGACTATCACCACCCATGGACTGACACCACACATGGACTCTCACCACTTGTGGAGACTAATACCACCCATGGACTAACACCACCTGTGGTTTTGAGATGTGTTAGCTGGAGCACAGAGAGGGTCAGTAATTTGTACAGAGACTTCAGTGTCCCCTCCCTGTCATCTGAACTCGGTGCCCTCATGGAGGCCCCACTGAGTGTACCACCACTGCCGAAGCCCATATTGTATCTTCTCATTTATCTCTCATCATGACACAGAAGTTTTGCTTAAACCAGAAACCTTCATTTTATTACTTCCAAGCCTGGGGAATACATTAAGATCTTACTATTACTGAATATTTTGCCTCAGACCAGAGAAAAAATGATGTTATTTGAGAATTAATTCTAGAATTTAATTTAAAGTAATACCATGGGTTTTACCTTAAAAACTGAAATTCAGCTGTCAGTCACCCTCAAATGATTGTTTATGGTTTCTTTTTGCTCCCTTTCTAAAGTAGATCCACATTTTCTAGGAAGTATTCTAGACTAAGCAGAAATGGCAGAGAGTTGTATTTGAATCTGTCTTAAGCCATAAATGACTGCATTTCAAAATCAAATATGGTAGTCTACATTATTTGTAGGTTTATGAATAACAGTTATAAGAACTTTAGATTTAAATTAATTACCAAATTCCAGGAAGGAGTTCCACAGATTTGAAAAATACTTTGCTTGGAATTCCTATGCATTTCCATTGCACTTCCACTGTGCTCTTTTGGTATGGAGAATAAGTAGTTTATTATTTGTGTTTCATTTACAGAGGTTTCTTTTAAAGGACAGACAGACACACATTCACACACACACACATACACACACACACAGACACATGCACAAATTACTGAGTTTTCAACTCCATAGGGACACATGTAAATCAGATGCCACCACTTGAATCTACAAGTGGTTCTTGTCCTGAAACGGTTCCAAATCTATTATTTTACAGGCCTCTAGAACATTCCATGGAGAGAAGACTAGCAATTCTATATCATGAAAATGGGGTGTAAGTTAGAGAGAGGAGTACACAGCCAATGTCACTGGAAGGAGAGGGTCCTCCCATGACTAGTCACAGTAATTTGACTGGGACAGGGCCTCATACACTGCATGAAAAGCTCTCTCCAATTGTCAGTTCCACAGATGCTCCTGCTGAACAGTTACCTAGTGAAGTCTGGGCTATGTTCCACTCTGTTGCCCTTAAGCATCTGTATGAACAAGTTTTAGGAACACCTAGGAGCCTCAATATGTAGACTAAGAGTCACAGTGTACTCCACTGCTATACTTAATGAAATGATAAAGATCAGGAAAATGGTTTCCAGGCTGCCCCATTGCATCTTTGCATATTCAGAATGAGAGAAAGAGAGAGAGGGAGAGAGGGAGAGAGGGAGAGAGGGAGAGAGGGAGAGAGGGAGAGAGGGAGAGAGGGAGAGGGAGAGAGAGAGAGAGAGAGAGAGAGAGAGAGAGAGAGAGAGAGAGAGAGGCCAGCTGTTTGTAACAGCTGGGTAAGTTTCTTGAATGCTGAGAAGTCACTAAGGTGATGGGCAGTAGTAATGTTTTTCTTCTTGAGGTAGTAGGATGTCTCCATGAAACCTTGCAGCCTTCTGATAATTAAGCATTAAGTCAGACCAAAGAAAGACCAGACAGAGAGGAGACAGATCTGATATGGCTGATTTCCAAGCCAACCTCCATTTTTCCTAATGGTGCTTTGAATTCCTTAGATTCAAGATTCTTTTTAAAGACTGGGCTTTGAAATTGGTTTCAGAATGGTGAAGAATAGGACATAGTGAACTCCCAGTGTGGGTCAGTGACTTTTTTTAAAAAAATCTTTTATTTGAATGGATCCTACAACGGTCTTCAACAGATACTTTCCCATTCTCATATTCAAAAGATGAGAACTTAAAGGTAGAAAAAAGCCAAAGGACACACAGAAAACCACTCACACATGCAGCAAACGTGTGGGTGATGGCTGGGGCAGGATCTACTATTTTCTTTCAGAGAAAAAGCAATTTCTGGGGCCTGGGATAGGTGGGACAAGGTGCTAGACTTCTCAAGGCTCCCTAAAGACAGAGGCCAAAAGTCAAACCTATCTGCCTGAGAACCAGCTCTCTAAAGCTAAATAAAAATTGGGGAAGGACAAAGAATTTTTCCTAGACCTTGGCTTTCAGGCAGAGCTGGGGGTGAGGCTGATTGGTGGTGTTTGCTTACTTGTATAGGTTGGTTCCTCTTGCTCCCTAGCACTCCCACAGTTCCCAGAGCCTTGAGAATGGGTGACACACCCATTTTCTTTGAACTATATTTCACTCAAAGATCCCCTGGAGGCACAGTTGATCTGCTCATAAGCATTCAACAGAAGAGAATTGCATAACATTCCCAGAAGTATAAATGTGTTCTTTGGTCATTCCAAATGTGTGGAGTTTAACGGCTCTCACTCAGTAGGATCTGTCTGGTAATTAGCTCATTATTAAGTGTCCCATCTGTCATGTCTCAGGAAGTTCATAAAACAGATGACTTTCAGCAAGATATTCTTTAATCAATGCTGAGGTAGCAAACGCAATAACTCACAGAGCTATACGCATGCAAAAGAATAAAGAGAAAACTCTTTCTCACACAATACAGGAAAATGTTCTAAGTTGTTTAGTAGATCTAAATGTTAATTGTGTAAGTGTTACTGCTTGAAAGAAAACACGGGATTAAAGCTGCCAGCCTTGAGGTTTTCAACACCTTTATAGGAATAATACTTAATAGGTAATAAATAAATTAATATAAACAAATTTGGCTTCATCAATATTAAAAACATTTGTGTGTCAGTTCAGGACTGCATGAAAGAGAAGACAAAGTCTAAGATTGAGGAATAGATTTATAATCACACATGACAGATTTGTATCTGAAACACATACTCTTTCACTAAATTCTGAGAAGACAGCTCATATGAAGAATGAACAGATTGTCTTGTCATCTAGAATCATTTGGGAATGGTGTCTCAGTGTGAAATTTCTAGCTCAGGTTGACCCATGAGTTTGTCTTAGAGGGGTTGTCTTGATCACACTAATCCACGTGAGAAGAACCTTAGCACTTAGGTTGTCCTATCCCTGAGGTTTGGATCCAGGACTGTGTAAGGGTGAACAGTGAGCCCAGCACATGCCAACTCATCCCCCTCTGCTGTTAACTGTGGGTGTGAACAGCTGCTTCAAGTGGCTGCCTTGACTTTCCTACAATAATGGCTGTTACCTGGAATGATGAACCAACATTTCTTGCCCACTCTGTTATTTCTTTGGAGTTTTGAGGCAGGGTCTCTCTATGTAACCCTGGGTGTCCTGATATTCAACATACAGACCAGGCTGACCTCAGACCCAAAATCTTTCACTTCTGCCTCTTGAGTGCTGAAACTAAAAAGTGTGTGCTGCCACACCTGGTGACCTTTCTTATCAGGGTGTTTTAAACTAGGACTGAAGATAAGCAACATTTCTTCAAAGATGAAACAGAAATGGGCAATTAAGAGCTCAGTGGCATTCATACAAGGAAAATTTGACTTAAAAGTAGAATGAGGGAACATTTCTATACTCACTACTTTGGTGTCTATGAAAAAGACAAATAAAAACAAGTGTAGGTGAGGATGTGGAGGGCTTGGAACCCTCACACTGCTGGTAGGAATCTGAACTGTGTGGTTGTTTGGGGAAACAGGCAATGCCTTAGACGTTTAATGTGATGTTAACATGTCACCTCCTTCACTTCTTGATGTTTATATGCAAGACAAAGGGAAGTGGATGTCCACAGAGATTTGCACTCAATGTGTGCAGTAGCAGCAGCATCTGTAACAGTTATAAAGCAGAACCACTCAGATTTCCATCCACTGGTGAGTGAGCAAGCAAAATGCTGGGTTATAAGATGCCCATAACAGGCTAATCTATTGTGGCATAAACTAGATCAGGAGCTACCTAGAGATGGAAGTGGGGCAGAACGTGATGCTGTAGATTTTGTTGGGGGTAGTGGTGAAGAAAATGTCAACTTGGTAATGTTGATAGTGACACAACACCATGAATATATTAAAATTAAATTGTATACTTTATATACATTGACCTGTATACTTTAAATAGCTGAACAATACTGCTTGTGAGTTAAGTTTACACACACACACATACACACACACACACACACACACACACACACACACTCTTCAGTGTAAATCTTCGTTCAAAGTCACAGACACCTCTTAAAATCATATGGGCAACAAGCCTGGTCCTTTCTTCAGACCAATAACACCAGAATCCTGGTGGGTGGGACCCAGACACTAGCAGGACTCCTTCTCCTGGTGATCCAAGTGATGCAGTGATCAGGAAAAAATAGTGAGTTCCCTGCATGGACACAATTTCACAGCAGTCTACTTTGTGAGTTTTCTTCCTTGTCGGTTAGATAGCACCTACTAAGTGAGATGCCACCTTTGATCTCTGCTGATGGGTGCTTACTATGGTGCCAATTACTACTTTTGGAGGCATGTCACAGAGAACTAAATATAAGAAGGTCTTGAGACCTTCCCTTTGGGCTCCCAGAAGAAGAGCACTGCACTGGTTGCATTAGGTCCTCTGAGCTCATCTGAGCACAGCAAAGATGTGAGCTCAGGTTTGGTGGCTCTGACATTGGATTCTCTGTAGATTGATTATCAGACATGTGTCCAAAAACAGGAATAGGACCAAAGACTCTGCTCCATTACTCAAGTAGCTTTACATAAGTTTACATGTTAAATCTCAGAGTTTTACAGTTATAATTGCTGCTGGAATGAGTCTGTGCACCAGATACAAATGACCCACAAACAGAAGCTGTGATACTGCTTGGTTGGTTATCAATAACAGAATAAAACTCTGCTAGTATTCAGCTGAATTCTGCTTTTAAATTAACAGTCCATCCTTTTTTGCTATTTTTTTCTTTATTTATTTTGTATTTATCAAGAAAAATAGTAAAATGAATTTAAAATGCTGATAAATTAACAATAACTATAAAGAAGATAAAAATCATAAGCATGACTTATCAAGGGTGATAATGCAAATAAGTTTGCTACATATAAAATTACTTTGTGTTCAGCATTCCCTCTGAATATTAGTTTTTTATCCCTGTATATCCTTATTCAAGGTCCCTTCCCCCTTCCACCACATAAGGTCATTTTTTTTTCTTCTCCACAACTCCCCATCCCCTCCATGGGCAGGCAGCAGACAGTCCCATGGTCCCACTGACCCAATAATGCTTTGTTCAGTCTCAACTCCTGGCAAATCCAGTTTTGTCCCCCCTCCCTCAAGAGTGAGTCAGGTGTTCCTATAGGTGAAGTGGGATCTGAAGGGTCAGTCCAGGGTGTTTCTGATCCCAAGTTGTTCAGTGGTTGTGGTTTGCAGCTTAGGCATGCTTGGCTTTTTTCTTGTTTGTTTGTTTAGAGACCACTAATGAGTGAGTACATCCCCTACTTATCTTTCTGAGTTTGTGATACCTCGCTTAGGAGGATATTCTCCAAATCCATCCATTTGCCTGAGAATTTTAGGATATCATTTTTTTCTTACTGCTGAGTAGTATTCCATTGTGTAGATGTACCACTGTTTGTTAATCCATTCTTCAGTTGAGGGATATCTAGGTTGTTTCCAGGTTCTTGCTATTACAAATAGTGCCGCTATGAACATAGTTGAGCTAATACCTTTGGAGTGTGAATGTGCATCTTTAGGGTATAAACCCAATAGTGGTATTGCTGGGTCCTTGGGGGATTGATTCTCAATTTTCTGAGAAACCGCCATACTGCATTCCAAAGTGGCTGAATAAGCTTACATTCCCACCAACAATGGAGTAGTGTTCCCCTTGATTCACATCCTCTCCAACATAGGCTGTCATCTGTGCCTTTTATCTTAGCCAATCTAACAGGTGTTAGGTGGTATCTCAAAGTTGTTTTGATTTGCATTTCTCTGATGGCTAAAGATGATGAGCACTTTTTAAAGGTGTCTTTCAGCCATTCATAATTCTTCTGCTGAGAAATCCCTTTTTAGATCTGAACCCCATTTTATGATTGGGTTATTCAAGGTTTTGGGCTCTAGATTCTTGAGCTCTTTATATATTTTAGAGATCAGTCCTCTATCACTTGTAGGGTTGGTGAAAATCTTTTCCCATTCTGTAGGCTGTCATTTTGTCCTATAGACAGTGTCCTTGGCTTTACAGAAGCTTCCTAGCTTCAGGAGATCCCACTTATTGATTGTTGGTCTTAGTGTCTGTGCCACTGGTGTTATATTTACGAAGTGGTCCCCTGTGCCAATTAATAGAAGTGTATTTCCCACTTTCTTTTCTATCAAGTTCAAAGTGGCTGGGTTTATGTTGAGGTCTTTGATCCACTTGGATTTGAGTTTTGTGCAGGGTGACAGGCTCGGATCTATTTGCTTTTTCTATGCACTTCTATCCAGCTATGCCAATACCATTTGTTAAAATACTATCTTTTTTCCATTGAATGTTTTGGGCCTCTTTGTCAAAAATCAGGTGTTCATAGACTTTTGGGTTAATGTCTGGATCCTCAATTCTATTCCATTGTTCCACAAGTCTGCTTTTATGCCAGTACCAGGCTGTTTTTATTACTATAGCTCTATAGTATAAACTTGAAGGCAGGGATGGTGATACCTCCTGAGGTTCTTTTGTTGAGTAAAATTGTTTTGGCAATCCTGGCTTTCCTGTTATTACAAATGAAATTGAGTTTTGTTCTCTCAAGGTCCAAAAAATATTGTGTTGGGATTTTGATGAGCAGTGCTTTGAATCTGTACATTGCCTTTAGTAGAATTGCCATTTTTACTATGTTGATCCTACCAATCCAGGAACATGGGAGAGCTTTCCATTTTCTGATATCTTCTTCAATTTCTTTATTCAGTGATTTAAAATTTTTGTCAAATAGGTCTGTTACTTCTTTGGTTATAGTTACTCCAAGGTATTTAATACTATTTGCAGCTATTATTAAGGGTAATGTTTCCCTTATTTCTTTTTCAGCTCCTCTATCTTTAGTGTATAGAAAGGCTACTGATTTCTTTGAGTTAATCTTGTATCTTGCTACATTGCTGAAGGTGTTTAACAGCTGTAGCAGTTCCTTGGAAGAATTTTGTGGGTCACTTATGTATACAATCATATCATCTGCAAATAAAGATAGCTTCACTTCTTCTTTTCCAATTTGTATCCCCTTAATCTCTTTTCGTTCCCTTATTGCTTTAGCTAAAATTTCGAGAACTATATTGAATAGATAAGGGGAGAGAGGACATCCTTGTCTAGCTCCTGATTTTAGTGGGATTGCTTTGAGTTTTTCTCCATTAAGTTTGATACTGGCTGTCGGCTTCTTGCAAATCGCCTTTATTATATTTAGGTATTCTCCCTGTATTCCTGATCTCTCCAGGGCTTTAATCATAAAGGAGTGTTGGATTTTGTCAAATTTTCAGCATCTAAGGATATGATCATGTGGTTTTGTTCCTTTAGTTTGTTTATATGATGGATAACATTTACAGTTTTTTTGTATGTTAAACCAGCCCTGCATTTCTGGGATGAGGCCTACTTGGTCATGGTGGGTGATATCTTTTATACATTGTTGTATACGGTTTGCCAAAATTTTGTTGAGAATTTTTGCATCAATATTCATGAGGGAAATTGATCTCCAATTCTCCTTCTTTGTTATATTTTTGAGTTGCTTGGGTAATAGGGTAATTGTGGCCTCATGAAAGGAATTTGGCAGTATTCCTTCAGTTTCTACTGTGTGAAATAGTTTGAGGAGTAACGGTAGTAATTCTTCTTTGAATGTCTGGTAGAATTTGGCACTAAAACCATCTGGACCAGGGCTTTTATTTTTGGGGAGGTTTTTAATGACAGCTTCAATTTCCTTAAGGGGTATAGCCCTGTTTAGGTAATTAATCTGATCTTCATTTAATTTTGGTAAATGGTACCTTTCTAGAAAGCTGTCCATTTCTTCTAGGTTTTCCATTTTTGTGGAATACAGATTTTCAAAATATGATCTGATAATTCTCTCTATTTCCTGGGGGTTTGTTGTTATGTCCTCCTTTTCATTTCTGATTTTGTTGATTTGAACACTCTCTCTCTATTTTTTGATTAGTTTGGCTAGGGCCTTATCTATCTTGTTAACTTTCTCAAAGAACTAACTCTTAGATTCATTGATTCCTTGTGTTGTTCTTTTTATTTCACTTGTATGATATCAGGTCTAAGTTTGATTATTTCCTGCTGTCTACTCATTGTAGGTGAGTTTTTTTCTAATTGTTCTAAGGCTTTCAGCTGAGCTGTTAGGCCTCTAGTGTGAGATTTCTCTGGGTTTTTCATATAGGCATCTAGTGCTATGAATTTTCCTCTGAAGACTGCTTTCATTGTGTCCCACAAGTCTGCATACCTTGTGGATTCATTTTCATTAAATTCTAGGAAGACTTTGATTTCTTTCTTAATTTCTTCCTTGACCCAGAGATTGTTCAGCTGAGTGATGTTTAGTTTCCATGAGTTGGTAGGCTTTCTTTGGATTTTGATGTTGTTGAATTCTAACTTTAGGCCCTGGATGTCCAATATGTTACAAGGGATTCTTTCCATTTTTTTGTATCTGTTGATATTTGCTTTATGACCAGTTATGTGATCAATTTTTGAGAAAGTTCCATGAGGAGCTGAGAAATGTGTATATTCCTTTGCATTTTGGTGAAAGCTTCTGTAGATATTTATTAAATCCATTTGCATTATAACCTCTTTTAGACTCCTGATTTCTCGGTTGAGTCTCTGTCTGGTGGACCTATCCAGGGTTGAAAGTGGGGTATTGAAGTCTCCCACTATTAGGGTATAAGAACTGATGTGGGATTCGAGCTTTAGCAGTATTTCTTTTACATAAGTAGGTGCCCTTATATTAGGGGCATAAATATTCAAGATTGAAATCTCCTCTTGACCAATTTTTCCTGTGATGAATAAGTATTGACCATCTTGGTTCCTTTTTATTGCTTTTAGCTTAAAGTCTACTTTGTTAGATATTAGGATTGCAACCCCCGCTTGTTTCTTAGGACCACTTGACTGGAAAATCTTTTCCCAACCCTTCATTCTAAGCCTTTGTCTGTCTTTGCGGTTGAGGTGTGTTTCTTGTAGGCAACAGAAGGTTGGCTTCTGTTGTTGTATCCATCTTGTTAGTGTGTGGCATTTTATAGGAAAGTTGAGATCATTGATATTAAGGGAAATTAGTGACCATTGATTGATACTTCCTGTCATTTTTCATGGTAACTTGTTTGTATTTCCTTTCTCTGGAGTATTCTTCTGTGGAATTATTGATTGTTTGTGGTTTCATTGGTGTATCTGGGGTCCTTAGGTTGGAGTATACCCTCTAATACTCTCTGTAGCCCTGGATTGGTAGATATTGTTTCAGTCTGACTTTGTCATGAAATATCTTGTTTACTCCATTTATGGTGATTGATAATTTTGCAGGGTATAGTATTCTAGTTTGGCAGCCATGCTGTTTTAGTGTCTATATAACTTCTGAACAAGCCCTTCTAGCTTTCATCATTTCCATTGAATAGTCGGGTGTTATTCTGATGGGTCTGCCTTTATATGTTACTTGGCCCTTTTCTTTTGCAGCTCTTAAAATTTTTTCTTTGTTCTGTATGTTTTGTGGCTTGATTATAATGTGGCGCACTGACTATTTTTGGGGTTCATATCTATTTGGTGTTCTGTAAGCTTCTTGTATCTTTATAGGCATTTCCTTCTTCAGGTTAGGGAAGTTTTCTTCTATGATTTTATTGAAAACATTATCTGTGCCTTTGAGCTGTATTCTTCTCCTTCTTCTATTCCTATTACTCTCAAATTAGGTCTTCTCATGATGTCCCAGATTTCCTGAACATTTTGAGTTAT
>PVIH01023011.1:0-25795 GCA_004025045.1 Sigmodon hispidus
GTTCAGCTGCCCCCTGCTCCAGAGTGTGCTGGGACACCGCAGAGGGCACCGGTCCCGGCGGCGGAACCGGAAGCAATGGGAGCTCAACTCTCCCTCCCAGGCCAGGATACAGGCGCTGAGGCCTGCCGAACCCTCCTCACCTCTGGTCAGGGTTCGAATCTGCCCCTCAGAGACCCCTGCAGTTGGTTTGCTCAGTTCACTCAGTTCGGGGTCGCAGTAGGGATCCTTGCAGATACCCTCAGCAGCAGCAGGAGCTGTGGATGTGGCCAGGTGCAGAGTTCAGCTGCCCCCTGCTCCAGAGTGCGCTGGGACACCCCCACACATGCTTTTCAATCAGCGTGGAAAAGAATAACTTCTTATGTGTGGTGCTAGGATTCAGACTTTGGTCCTCAGACATGCTAAGGGTTTTCTTGCTGCCTTATATCCACGGTTCCAAGAATGATGAACACATTTTGCTCTTGAGACTAGAAAAAGAATAAAATAACAGAATGGGAAATTAAAAAGAAAACGAAGCTTGTCATTTCTAGCTGCAAGGAAATGCCCACTAGAAAAGAGGAGATGTTGGGAGATATCCACTAAGAGGAAGAGGAGGATGAATGCCCGCCCAGCAGGGGAGAGGAAATATGAAGAGATGGCAGATGGAGAAGGTAAGATGGGGAGAGATGCCCCCAGAGGACAGGGGAGCCGTGGTGAGGACACTCTTGGTGACACTCTACCTGAGGAGGAAGAGAGTTTTGGATTATGGACCATAACTGATGGTGCCAAGAATCCTGCTCCAATCCTTCTCCAGTCTTCCAGAAGATGCTGCTGTGCAGGCTTTACGGTGAGGATAATGCATCATTTGGAGGGGGTAGAGCAAAGTGAGTGGAACAAAGGAAGGTCAAGTGCAATGGCCAGGTCCTCCTTCTCCTCAGCCCTTGACAGTACATGACAGCCTCCAGAACCCTGGTTTCTAGAAGCTGGTGGTGGATACTTCCTCTATCATAGACACACAGACATCTCCTCCCATCATCTGAAGACCCTTGTTTCTGTTCCCCCTCATGTCTCTCCAGTGTATACGTCCTGGATACCCACATTTAGTATGTTCATTATTCCCCAGTCTCTTCACCCAAGAGGCCATCTAAATGCAAAGACTCCTATACTCATGCTTGACCTTGTTCTTGACCTCCAGAGTCATGCGTTCATCTGCTTACTACGGAGTATGTGGAAGTCTGTGTGAGACTAAAACTGACCTTGGTGTCTATCATGGCATACTTAAGTGTAAAGTTCCAATAACTGATAGATGAGTACGTCAGAACTGAAGGAAGCTTCTTGAAGCTGCAGCACAATAAACTACTTAGTAATGACAAGGATATTGGAGCCCAATACTCTATCCTTTATACCTTTCTAGTATGGCTGTAATATCTCTAGCAATTTGTGATATATAGAGAGCGCCTCAATACATTTAAAGGACTAATAGTGACCACAACTGATCTTTTGTTCATAATGCCTATATTAGTCAGAAATCAATTTTTATAAAAGATTTATTCCTTTCATGTAGGTGGGTGCCTTCAAGTATGTTTGCACATCAAATGTATGCAGATGGCCATGAAGGGCAAAAGAGGGCATCAAATCTGGAACTCGAGTGGCCAGCAGAGGTGAGCTGCCCACTTTCTGTGTTGAAAATCAAAACAGGGTCCTCTACAAGAGGAGCAAGTACTTTGTCTTCATTTGTTTCCTGCTACTGTGATAAAATGCTGACCAAAATTAACTTAGGAGGAAAGGGTTTATTTGGAATCCATACTCTGATCACAGCCCATTGTTGAGAAAATGAAGGCAGGGAGCTGGAGGGAGGGATCCAAGCATTGGAGGAACACTTCCTTCTGGCTTTCTCCCTCTGGCTTCCATAACTACCTTCCCTCATAACCCAGAACCACTTGCCCACAGGGGACTTGGCCCTCCCACACCAACCACTAATGGAGAAAATGCCCCATAGACTTACCTATAGGCCAGTCAATTCCAGGTGGTGATTATGTATATTATATCCATAAACAAGTTAGATTTATGTTTTTAAAAATCAAGATTTGACGTAATGTTTATACCAGTTTGGTTTTTTGTCCACTTGACACAAGGTAGAGTCATCAGGGAAGAGAAAATGCCTTCATCACAATGGCCTAAGGCAAATCCGTGAGGCATTTTCTCGATTAATGATTGCTGTGGGTGATGCCATCTCCAGGCAGTGGTACTGCATTGTATAAGAAAGCTGGCTGAGCAAGCCATGGGGAGCAAGCTAGGAATCAACACTCTCCATGGCCTGTGCATCTCCTACCTTCAGGGTCCTGCTTAAGTCCCTGCCCTGACTTCCAAATAACCCAATTCTCTTTCAGTTTGCTTTTGGCTGTAGTATTTATTGAAACAACAGAAGCAACAAAGACAAAATCTGGAAAGGCAATAAATGCAATTCACCGTTCACAGGTAGAAGGAAGCATATTATAATCATCTCTGACTGGCACTGAAGAAGGATTCGGTGATTTTCAGCAAAGCAACAAAAATGCAATTTCATAATAATTTTGTGATTCTCTGTACATATTACTAAAATATTTTATGAAGTTATTAGAATAAATATGCTTAACATTTCACACTTAAGTACAATAAAATATAAACTTGTATATATTTCATATACAAGGGATATTAATATATAAAGAATATATACATGCTAACCAGTAAGGAATTAAGAAAAATATAAAAAGACTTTCAAGTATTAAATTACAAAGTTTTGCTGAAAGACCTCAAAATATAAGCAAGTAGGAAGCTATACCATATTAATGGGTAGAACTCAGTGCCATTCGGTTGCCTGTTTTCTATACGCTGACAACTGAGAAAGTTTTGTACCAGACATCAAAAATCATTATAAAGCTGTAGCAGATAATTGTGGATTGACCCAAGAGTATATCACCCAGGAGAGCAGAAAGGAAGTCTAAGCAAATACATTTCCCACTGAAGCTGTCAGTGTCAATGAGTGCCACATAATGGATCATGTGTAATAAGGGCCCTGGGACGACTAGGTATTCATGGGGTAAATAATGAAGTGGAAAATATTACTCATGTCAGAAATAAAAAAACAATCTCAGATTGTATGAATATTCATACACAAAAAGGAAATTTTTATGCTGTAAATGCAGAATGTAGGGAAATTTTCTTATGACCTTTACATAGGTAATGTTTTCTTAAACAAGACAGAGATTTAATTTTCAAACTATAAGAGGTCATTTAATAGTCTGGAAGCTTTAAAAATTAGTGTTCAATGAGAGACACAATGAAGATAGTAAAATAAGAATCTAGAAGTTGGCTTATAGGTACTTATACCACCTGATCTAACAGAGATACACTATAACCCCACCAAAATGACAAAATATTCCGTGCTGATAATTGTAGGAACAAGATTCTCAAGTATCACTGATAATATTTTAAGTTGATATACCTCTTTGGCAAATTATCATTGTACAGTGAATTTGAATGACCTCATATTATAATATACCACTTCTAGATAACAGAATATTATATAGGTTTAGATATATCGAAGAAGCAAAGTTCTCACATTAGCAACCTAAAAACAACACTCTCTTTCTACCAGTAGCAGAATAGATGGACTGTGATTCATTCAGGGTTTGGGATAATACAAATCACTTGCATGGATGGTCACCAGAAGCCACTATACGAAAGGACAAAGGAACTAAAGAAGAACTGGATCGTACAGCCACAGAGAGGGGAGGGGCATGGAGGAGCGTCGTCACATCTGAACTCAACAGACACAGTTTTCTTGTCTTTAATTCTTTAGTACGTAGCATTAACATTGTATTATGTTAGACATCAAAGAGTGAACACTACAATATAGTTATTTGGGGAAAAGATAGTATGAGTGAACTTGCACAAAATTAAAAAGAATAGCAAAAGAAAAAAATTTGTTTTCAGAAATAAATATACCTTTTGTAAAGCAATGCAAGAATAAAAGCAAAAGATTGACATAAACTTCAAAACAGAGAGGCTGGAGGGATGATGGCTTAGCTGTTCAGAGTACTTAATGTGCAGCCATGAGACCTGGACAATTCCAGCATTTGCAACAGACAGCTCACAGTCACCTGTAATTGCAGCTCCAAGGCATTCAGTGTCTTCCCATGGCCTCTGCTCACTCCTTCACATATGTGTGCATACACTCACACAGATACAGACGTATATAAAATAAAAATGTCTTTTTATTTCCAAAAAGAAGTTACCTCAAGACATGAGGTAATATTGGTAATATGATAAAGACTGGGATTTACCAAGGCTTCCTGTGCAAAAGCAATATAGTGTTTTAAAAGTAGATATACACTGCTTATTTATAGAAATACAAATTGATTTTATTTATTTCATCATTGAAAAGAATGTCAATGTCTTAGAAAATCTTCATCGGAATAAGTAATTTCTTATCTGCAACATCCAAGGTGGCATGATTCTTAATACGTGGTACACAGAATCGAACTAAGTATTCATCAAATGGTAAATAATAAAAAATAATGTATATACTAGCACTCAGGAGCCTGAGGCAGAAGGATCATCTTTCTAATACAAGCCTGGAAATAAGACCATGAATGGAGGTGAAAAAATATGAAGCCATGAAGATATGTGCCCTATACAGCTGAACCATCTCTCCAGTCCCCTCTTGATGAAGCTTATATCAATCTTTTCTTTTTATTCTTGTAACACTTTAATATATATTATATAACACACACACATATGTGTGTGGGTCTGTCGGTTTTGTGTAAACTGTGATTTGGCCTAAGAAGGAAATTGCTTAATATGTGACAACATAGATAAACATAAACATTTTTGGTGACATAAGTAATGCTCAGGAAACCAAATGTCACACAATTTTACTCATATGGCAAATTCAATATTTTTAGTTCTTAGATGTTGGGTAGAATGGTGGGGTGAGAAGTTGGGGAGAGGCTAGTCAAAGAGTCAAATCCACAGTCACTAGGAATAAGCCCTGGGATCTAGTGCAGGGCATCATGACAGCAGTGGCGTTTAGATGAAGGATCATCTTGAAGATGTTTAGGACTCTTCTCAAAAAGCGTTTCTATGAGGCAAGGCATCCATTACCAAATTCAGCTCAGCCATTCCACAGTGCATAAGTACTTCAAAACGTCATGTTGTAAGTGGCAAATATGTTTCATTTTTAGTTCAAAGATAGATTTTGAAAGAGACAAGAATGAGAGAATGAAAAGGCAACGTAGCCAAACAAAACATAGAAACTGTAATTATATTATCTGAGAGACTTTTGGCAACAATAAAGCTTTAGAAACTACAGAGATACTCAGTGTTAGAAATTTGGGTCAAAAGACTGCAGAATAGGTAAATCCAAGGAAGCAAAGTGGACTTGCGGTTACCAGAAGCCAAGACAGGAGGTAGGGACACAGGCTGTTAATGCATGCAGGGTTTCTTCAACAGTGATGGAATTTCTAAAATTGGGCTGTAGAGAGAGCTGCACAATTTCATGGATATATTAGAGCCACTAGATTGCATACTTTTAAGAAATGATTGTCAAATTAGATGTCAAAGTAGATGTGGGAGAGACAATCTTAAAAGACAGAGTTTGAAATTTGCTGTTTTATTTTAAGGGAAAAATAACTGAAAAGATTGTAAAAAGCACATTGTCTAGGGAATTTATATTGGAAAGACAAGCTGTGTTTCTACCGATTTGTCCACATGAGTGAATGTCTGATTTATGTTAAAAATCTAGGTGGAGTAATGTGTATTTCTGTGTTAATAAAACTCCTCAATGTGTTTTTAATATTTCCTGTCCTTACTAAAAATTTTAGGTAAACCATATAATGTTGCTAGCAACCACATCAAGTTTAATATATTAATCAGTTTTTATTGTTATAATGAAATACTTGAAGCACTGACTTTTAAGGAAAGGATTTATTTGGCTGGATTTCAGCACTTCAAGTGCATGATGCCAGCTTAGCTCATTCTGGTAAAAGCTCTGTTTGAAGCCATGGTGGGTGGAAATGACATGGCCACAGGAAGAAGGAAGGGCGGACATGGGCAGAGAAGAAGGAATAAGGGACTGGGCAGGGAGAAGTACATGTTCCAGGGAGAGGTGCGGGTGCCTCTGAGGCTCTTCCAACAGTTCTCTAAGGAGAAGTAGCCAAAGGAAGTGCCTGAACACCTGAGGACATGCCCCCAGTTGAAGACACATCTCTCATCACACCTTGCCTCTTCAAGATTCCATCACCTTCCAGTACTGCTATTGTGATGATTGTTCCTGGTAGCCAACTTGACTATATCTGGAATGAACTAACATCTAGAAATAAAGGGCACACTTGTGATTCACATTTTGAGGCAAGAAGACAACATGTCTTTGATCCCCATCTTGAGGCTGGAAGACACAGGTCTTTAATTCAGACCTGACTGGAAGGCACACCTTTAACGTGGGCCACACCCTCTGCTGGAAGCCTATGGAAGGACAATGGAAGGAGTAAGGGTTTGTTGTTTGCCTGCTTGTCCTTGCTCTGTCCACACACCCTTCACTGGCATTGGAGCCTACTCTTTCAGGATTCCAACATCTACAGAAGGCCAGCTGAGACACCACCCCCCACCTGGTGGACTGAGCTAGTAGATTCTTGGACTTCCCATTCACAACTAGCCATTGTTTGATTGCAGCCTGTAAGCCATTCCAATAAATCCCCCCACACACACACATACGCATATATTCATTCCATAAGTTCTAAGACTCTAGTGAACCCTGACTAGTATAGATAATAGCTCCCACAGGCCCAGCTCCCCAAGATAAAGCTTTGGAGGGACAAAACCAACTCAAATCATGGTAGAAATCAACTATAGGATGGCAGTCAAGTGAGCAGAATTACACTTCTTTACTGTCTCTACTCTCCATGTGTGGCTGCTTTCAGAAAATAATCAACATATATATATATATATATATATATATATATATATAAAACGAATAAAAGTTTTATGTTCCCCTGATGTGTTCTGGGGATGCCTATCTAAAGTTTAGATACTGTGTTTATTTAAATGGTATGGCTGCCGTGACCAGACACCACCTGGTCTGTCTCCTTTTGTTTTCGTTTATTATTTTTCCTGCTAGACAACATTTCCATTTCCCCTGCAACTGGATCTGGCCATACCAGTTGGTTCTACCAGTGAGATACAGGTGGGAAGGAAGCATATGCTCTAGACCCACAGACATCTAAGTAAGATATTTTCAGACACAGCTCCTATTCATATGCTCTGAATGGAGTTGATCCTACAGTGTAACCTAGGGTCCCCAAGCTGCAAGACTGGGGTCTTAAGAATGCCCAAAGGCTGCCTTAGCAGGACCTCCTCCACTGAATGAGTATGAGAAAGGAATATTCTTCAAACATGGGGTCATTAGGCTTTACCCTCACCCAAATCAGGAAGAAGGCTGTTTTTTTTTTTTTTTTTTTGGTTCTTTGTTTTGTTTTTTGAGGAAAAGATTGGTTTACATACCAGCCTACTGGGCAGAGCCAAACAAGGAAGCGTTCAGCACTACCTGCTGTTGCCTGGTGATATCTGTGTGCTGTAGCAATGTTCCCAGTGGCAAAATAATATTGTCTCCAGGAACCCTGTCAGCCGTGAGAGAAGGGGGCTGTTGGAGGCTGTTGAACTGAAATGCCTCTGCTCAGTCAACAAGAGATTTGGGGAAGCAAAAAATAGTTGGTTAGAAACTTAGAAAGGTTTTGAGTATTTTCTATTGTAAAAGTGATATTTTAGTAACATCAGAATTGTTGATATTGAATCTAGAATCCATCAATGCCAAAGCTCTGTGTCCTCCTTAGGAGAAGGTGTAGTTTCTTTGTTTTATTTTGGGGCAGATGAGATTTCTCTCCTTTCCCCACTAAACCCACATTGTTCCCATTTTTCTTAAGCTCTATTGTTGAGAATGTAAACACTCCCCAAAATCCATGATCTCTGCTGGGGTTTTCTGCCCTCTTAAATTTCAGTGGAGTCATGTGACTAATTCCATAAGTAGAGAGCCGCCTCCTAAGGGACAGAACAGTTCTCCTCCACCTGTACCCACCCTTTTCCAGCCAGTGCCTAGAAGCCAAGGATTCAGAGAGTACTGAGTTGCACGATGGAAAGTTAGTGGCCAACGCACACTTTGAAGTACTGCTTCACAAACAGGCAGTGTGCATTTTTTTTACTGTTTTGGGATCTTGACAAACACAGAGACAGCTCTCTGTAGAGACACAAAGGAAAGCTAGAAATAAATATAGGACAGAATTAGTGAAATACTAGAAGTATGCCCAAAGACCACCTGACTGCTGCTGGAGGAGCTTTTTGTTAAACTTGATGGGTGAAGGGTCAAACCCTTAGCCCCTCTAAGCTTATGGGTAAGATCAAAGAACTCTGTCTGTAGGATCTGAGAGGGGGGACAACCTGTTTGTCACATTCAGAGACCTTATTTATTTACTGTGTTTCTATGGAAGTATGAAAAGTCTGTACTGAAATAATTGGAAAATTTTGTGAGTCAATGTGCAATTACAAATAATTTCTTTTTTTGCACAAGGGAATTGATTTAGCTGCAAAAAGAATTAAAATTCGTTATTAATGTGGCTAATATAATCATCATTAAATGTTATTGATTTACCAGTCGTGGTATGCACAGTGATATTCTATAGGGAGAATAAATGAGAAAAATAAAGGTCTTGAATAATTCTTTAGATTTGATAGACTATAGAAAGTCCCTGGTGCAGGAATTTTTGTGTCATATTTATGAAAGAAATATATTGTCTTCTCCCAGCCTGCTAACGAGAAAGAAACCCAAATTAAGAATATGGTGCATTGGATACAACAGCTTCTCTTATCCCTGTGAACAGTGAATATGGGCCAAGAAAATGTTAAAAAGATGATGTAGAATATTAATAGTTATTTTGTTTCCCTCTACAATAAGATATAGTTTGCTTAAAGTGTACCAGATATCTTGTGAATAAATTTCCTTTACCATTTTTTTAAAGGTTTCTGTTGGTAATCAACAAATCATCATCATTCATTTAGAAGAAACTACCTTTATCTTTTAAATATGTGCATTCTCTAAGAATCATGCTGTAATCACCCCCTTGATAGCTGTATTCATGAGCCAATTCAACATCCAAAATATTTGCCTTGGATATTAGCTACGGGCAGCAGCAGCACACATTCACAGAGATATGTAGCTACAATATAATTTCCTATTTCTTATTAATCACTGTTCTGGGTGCTTCACTGCCAGACTTTGGTCTTATTTTTATGTCTTCTAATCAACAAAATCTGCTTCTTGAGGAATCTAGGCTGTGCCATTTCGCCTCGGAATCACATTCTATTGCAGACACACATCTGGTCAGTGCTTATGAGCAAGCCTCGCTGCGATGTGACCAAGCGCCTAAGCAAGCAATCCTAATCCCCAGACACAGTCTGGGGCCAACTTCAGACTTTCAAAAATCTCATCATGATAACCTAGGAAAGGGCTGGATTCTAATGAAAAATTTACATAAATTTCTTACTACTCACAAATTTGCATACGTTCTTCAGTTCTCCCACAGACCTATATTCTCTGTACATACATATCAAGTGAAAAACAGCTTGTGATATATAGTCAGAAAAACAAGGAGTCTGCATTTGTCTAGATGTGGGTTTGCCTCAGAAATGTTGACACAGCATCCTTATACATCCGAACACCTGTGATCAGGCTTCTGCATCTGAAGAATTAGTCCTAATTGTCAACCTGAGTGGATCTGGACTCAGTTAAGAGACTTGCATCTATCTGTTGGGTTCTCTCCATGAAGGATAGGGTTATAGGACCCTCTCCTGGAGTTGATGGCACCTTCACACCAGCCCATATATATTGAGGGGGTGATTATGGGGCTTTTTTCCTTTTTACTAAGTTTTGGGGAATATCTATCTCTGCTGCTGTCATTTATTTCCAGATGATGTTAAAGAGCTTACTCTCATGGAATCTTCTAGACTCTAGATTTGGACTGCTGAGGCATCTAGCACCATGGACTGAGCATCAGTTCTCATCCTTCCCAGCATGAAGACAGCCACTGCTGGGCTACCCAGCCCCTATGGTATAAGCCTCCTTTCCCTTAAGTACTGTTCCTCCAGACGACCTTGACTAACACAGCACATTAAGGTAAAAATATTGTCAGGGTAGATGATTAAAACCACAGAATTCTAATATTTAGATCCACAGAACATCTTTTAGACTGTCTAATTGAATTCTTATATTTTCAGAGGGTTAAAGAAAAAAAAAAAAAAAAAAAAAGAGCCAACTCAGCTGGTGCAAAGCGGACCCGGGATTAGATGCTCAAGTTTCTAGACTAGTCAAGCGTTTCTGTGAAACATTTGGGACAGATGAGCCCATGGGAAGAGCGCCAATTCATTATCTGAATGGTCTCTGGGGGAACTTGTGGGCAGAGCTGATTCTTGAATAGCTGCGCATATGTGGAGAGAAACTTTTCAGGGCTCCATCCTTTCATAATTCAGTGATTTGGTCAACAAAAGAAATCCTTTACAGGTCCTATGAAGTCACAAAGTGGGCAAGCTTTGCCCTGTACGTCTGTCTGAACCTTTGGAACTGCTGTGGGGCCACAGCTTCTATGCATGCTTCAACTAACCAGGGTAGAGCTGGGCAATGGAAAATGAGGGACATTTTATTTTTTGGGGGGAGAAACAAAGAGAATGAAAAGATCATAAAGAAATACAGAGCACTTTTCCTATTCACACATGAAAGAAACATCTGTCCCCTTCTCATTTTTATCGGTTATCTTTGTTCCTGCTTCCCATTCTTCCCCCTTTCCTCAGATCCTTTCTCAGACAGAAAGAAACTCGGAAATTTTTCTATTTTTTTACATTCCTTTACTTTGAGCCTCCAGGTATATGCACATAAAGTGACACATCAGGACACACATATATTAAATATTGTCACTTAAAAATTGGCAAATTTAATATACACACAAAGAAATATAATTATATTCCTCGTAAAATAATTGAGATATTTTTAAAGAATTCCCATGTTTCACCTCACAATAGGCTCCATCTGAAGCGGAGCACACAGGTACAGTCGTGGGATGCTGCCCTCTTTCTGACCTGTCTTCTCACCTCTTCCTGTACAATCAGATAAAAGAAGTCAGAAGTTCATGTTTCAATACCTGTGTACTCATAGCTCTCTCTCTCTCTACCTTCCCCCACCCGAGTCTCTCCTTTCCTGGGGCTACCAGGATACTGAGTAGCAAGATGCTCCAGGTTGGCCCCTTTCTAAGGCTCTCTCTGAAATTCAGATGGGGCAGGAGGTAGGTGTGAAAACCAGAGGAGAGACTCCCTGCACTGAAACACTGTTTCAATGGGTCAAAATCTAAAAACAAACGGGGTCAGAAAGTAGAAGGGATACACTGTATTTTCATATCCAGTGGACCAGAGTCAAGATAGAAACCTAGAGAAAGAGACGAGGAGTTTGTGTAGCAGAGGGGCAACCCCAGAAACCCCAGGACAGAGGCAGCCCTGGGAGGAACACACTTGGAAACCGACCCCAGGATGAGCATTCCCCACCCCCTTCTATTGCTTCCTCTGGAGAATTAACTTGTCTTTTATGTCTGTCATGTTGAACTTGATGGAGAGAAGGATGGGTTAGAGTTAGGCTAAAGTTGATAGACAATAGCAAACAAACCGTTCTCCAACCTCTTCCTTCTCTCAAGACCAACAGCCAAGCTTTCAGGACCAAGAGCTGTTCCTGTACAAATCTCTCTCTGCCCACCTGCTGGATGCTCTTTATTGTTGTTGCCTCCATTAGCATACGCATGAGAAGAGAGAAAGTATAAAATCTAAACCTACTGGAAAGTGACATGGTAGAAAAGCTAGGGTAATTACTTATTTGCAGTCATTTTTAACCAAATGAATTTAATTTCTCCATTACAGCTGACCTTATTAAATGAAATGCTCGAGAATCAACAGTGACATAAACTTCATTCAGATAAAGGCCATAAAACTAGTACTAGCCTCTTCCATGAATCTCACTCTAGTAATGCAGACTTCCTGCTAGATACAAAACTCTGACCAGTTTGTTGGCGTAGTATGTATTTGCATTTGGGGGTGTGGTGAATCCATAGTTACCAAGAACAGGTCTGTGACCTCCAAACTATAAAAGTGTCTTATTTTATAACCTTCTGGTTATATGTAATTTCCTGTTCCCAGGCAACTTTCTTCTGGATTGATAATAATTGACTTTGCTCTTATTACATAAGTTAGATATGAAAATGGCCTGAACTAAACAAAATAATATTCAAACATCCCTTTTCACATTCCCTGGATATCCATGGTTCACCAAAATGACCACTTGGAAGCTCCAGAGCAGTGGTTCTCCACTTCTTTGGGGTCACATAGCAGATATCCTGCACATTAAGTGTTTACATTATGATTCCTAATGGTAGCAAAATTATAGTTACAAAGTAGCAATGAAAATAATTTTATGATTGGGGATCACTATAACATGAGGAACTGTATTAAAAGGTTGCAGCCTTAGGAAGGTTGAGAACCACTGCTCAAGAGGGTGGCTGGCTTGCTGACAGAAGCAGACTGGAGCAGAAGAACTTGGTTCACCAGACTTTCCCATGAAAACTGAGGTTCAAAGTCTATCCATCACCATAAGTTAATTATACCTCATAAGCTGATGGGGCAGTGGAAGAAAAGGAGACAGCAGTGCAGTTTTCTCACAGAGAAGATCATCCCCAATCATGACATTTCTGTAAACCGTGTGTAAAGACTCAGAATGGAGCAGTCCCCATTGGCTCTGGATGGCTTGAGTTGGTCCTGCCAGGGAGCAGAGGAATGAGCTGATGACCTCCCATAGACTATGATTTTCAAGCATTGTGAGTAGTTTAGACTTCAATTTCATGTTCCACCAATTTACCTTGAAAATGGCCAGAAATTGACATAACATTAAGAATGTGTACTCTTTGAAACCGATCTGGCAGGGGTCAAAGGTCTTGACTAAATCCTGGCTCCATCTGTCTGGACTGTTGGCAGAGTTCTTTCCCACCCTTTTCTCTAGCACTGGCTAAATGACTGTTTGCTTGACTCCCTGGGTATGATAGCTACATGTGTAAAGATGTATCTACAGGGAAATTTGGCCACATAAATTGTGCTTAAAAGTATTTCCATATGAAGATTTAATGGGACACACTCATCATTCTTGAACACCAAAATAGTGATATCATAGAGGGCTCCGGTGCTCAGAACACCCCTTGACAGTTCTTGCTGTTGAACTTGTAGAGGCTTTATTTATCACAGGCATTTGAATCGGTTAAAATTTAGCCTACCTTTCTCTAGGTGATTTATTTAGTGTTTATAAGTCTGTTTTTGACATCTTCTTCCATTTCTTCCACTAAAATAATCTCACCCTTATGGTCTTATGGAGACATCATTTATAGCTAGAAAGGCAGATCTGAAAATGCATTACCTTTAAATAGTGGGATTCATCATATCTGAGTTCATATGTCTGATAGCCAAAAAGTGCCATTTCATTTCAGAAGAAAAATTGCTTCTGTCGGTGTAAACAGAATGCATTATCCCCTTTTAATAACCATTCTTAAGTATGCGGCTGTATTACTTTCTCACAGCTGTATTCCAATAAGCTGTAGAGTAATTGCCAGTTCTCCTGTCTAATAGGTTCATTATTCTTTTGCCATAATTGCAGCCATTAAATGTTCAATTGTTAAATTTCCACTCCTACATTTTTTTAGTGTTACATTTTATAATGGGGCATGTCATTACAGCACCCCAGTGGCCCATGGATGTTGTTCAAAGTATTTCTCCATGTTAGTGAGAACCCTATGAAATAGATCTTCACATATTTTATTTGTTCAGAAACCCAACTCTTCCCCCACCTTGCCCTGTCCTTTCGTAGAATGTCCTAAAACATACTGGTTCTCACAAATGGGTTGCTCTAACTGGATGTCAAAAGAAATGGTCCTGGTTAGGTCCTCTTGTGGGTCTGAGTATGATCTCTCAGGTAAATGCACTGACTCGATTATAACAAGATGACAGAGTGAAGATTTCACCAAGAAAATTAACACTTACAACTTAATGCCCTTTTCAGAAACACCGATTTGTCTTTGAACCTTTAAATGTGTGTATCTTTTTCATCAAATGAGAACTCCATCAGCCAGTGGTGATGGTGTGTGGCCTGTAGTCTGTGGCACTCATGATCGTAAGTGAGAGCCTTCCATTTATGGATTCTCCTCTCTAGGTGAGTCTCTTCTTGCAGTTTGGATCATCTCATCTGCTGCAATGGACTAAATTACTTTAGGAGGGTATTGGATGAAGACAGATAAGGGGACCAAGGGGACCAAGGGGTGTGTGGTGTGTGTGTGTGTGAGAGAGAGAGAGAGGGGGGGGGAGGGAGGGAGGGAGGGAGGGAGGGAGGGAGGGAGGAAGAATAACTTTCAAGTATTTTCCCTATATACCAAGTGAATTTTAAGAACTAAAAGCAGGTCAGCAGGCTTGGCAGTGGATACCTATGCCTGCTAAGTGGGCTCCTTCTCCCCTCTTCTCCTCCTCCCCCCCTCTCCCTCCCTCCCTCCGTCCCTCTCCTTGGCTTCTGTGTATGTTTGTGTGGGAGGGGACTGCGCATGTACATGCGTGCTCATGTGTGTAGAGACTGGAAGACAACTTTGGATATTTGCTCTCAGCACCCACTTTTCTCAGTTTGAGACATCCTCTAACTTGCCAAGCAGGCTAAGTTGGTTGGGCAGGAAATTCTAGGGATCTTTCTGTCTCTGCTCCTTCAACAGAGATGACAAGTGTGTCACTGTGCCCATGTTTGTTAGTTGCTTCCTGTGGGTTCTAGAGATCAAACCTAGATCCTTGTGATTTGCAAGAGGAATACCTACGATCCAGAATTCCTTCCAAGTCCTTTTTTTTTTTTCTTTTTCTTCCAGTGCTAGGGCATGGACCAAAGTCCACAACTGACCCATGCACCCAGCCTTGAAGACCTCTAGTGTCCTTCAGTGTTCAAGCACTACTCAAAGGCTTTGATCTAGTTCCTAGGTCAATTTTAAAGCGTTTTATAATCATCCACTTGTCAGTTAATAGGGACTTTCAAGGCTGTTTCATTTCTCCTCCATTTGTTGCATTAACTTTTATTTCCCTCTGAAGATGAAAATAACTTACAGTCAGTGGATTAGCAGTGTAATTTTGTCCAGCTCATCTCAGCTCTGTGTTCTTCTATTTTAAAGAAGATTCTCTTTTTTTTCTTCTTTGATGAGAACAATAGAAGCCTTTCTCTAACATGCTCCATGGATTCAAATCAGCAGCATCATCAGCACCACCACCACCATCATCATCCTTTTCCTTTCCCTACATAATTCTTGCACAAACACCAATGTTCTGATGTTATTAAAAACAGTCACTAAATTTACTGAGTGTTTTCTCTTTTGCGGTGTCACGACTATGTGACTAGACACATTTTTCTCCATTGATCCTGTTACTTACACCTTACAGATGAGGCATCTGAAGCTGCAGAGAATAATAACTAATGCAGAGTCATAGCTGACCACAGCTGAGTGCAGAATTTGCTGTCAGTGTTTCCTTGGCATATCTACATAGAAACACTTCTATACACAGTGAAAGGAGTCAGCCACACTTATAAAACAGTGCATGATAGACAACACTTTTGAATGTAGATGTCTCCATGGGAAGACAGGTAGAAAAAAACATTTGCCACAAGGAAAACTATGACCCAGGAAATAATGCACCCACCATCAATCTTTCTTCCCAATGAGATGTCTACAAAAGACAAAAGGAAACAATTGCAAAGCTGACCTGACAGTGATTTAGTTTATTGGAACCAACAACTTTCCTATAAAGAAAACAAATTAATAGGTACATTACATGTGCCATACCCTAAGTATCAAAATGCCCCATTTCCAAATCTCTATCATATCAAAAAAAAAAAAACTAGAAAAAGTATCTGAGTATTTCTTTTACATTTTGATAACAGGAATTTCATAGCACAACTTCACATATAATTTGATGGCTACTCATGAGAGCTAAGTAATATTTCTTGTCTGCCTTGCCTAAACCAGCTTTGCAGCCTTAGTAAGAACAATCATTTGCTGTTGTCAGTGAAATAGTTGAGAAAGGAATACATGGAGTGGTGTTATTTTGACAACTATTCTCTTTCAAAGCAATATGGTAAATACATCTTATTTTGCTCATCTTCCCACAACACAATAGCCAAGATGGGAAAAGAGAAAGCACAGGGTAGGCAGGGTCGATAAGAAAGCCATATTGTGTGATTAACAAAGAGAGCCACATTACCTGATGAAGTCAAAGGAGTCGCCCGGGGAGAATGTGACTAGATGGCTGGGGAAATCATTGGCGAAGTAGTGAAAAGATAAGTGTCTGCCTCTCTGAAAACAGGCTTCCTACCTGTCTCATTAGGCAGCTGATCTTTTGATGGTAACATATTTCAGAAAACGGTCTGCTACCAAAAAAGCAGCAGCTAAAAGATTTGTGGATCAGAGAATGACTGTCATTAGACTTCCCTCGGTGAATAAGATTAGCTAATATCACTTGGAAGTTTCTAGAAAAGATTTTGTATAAGATAGTTACAGATGATGATAAGCTTTCTGCTTGCAATATCTTTAGCTTTGGGATGCCAAAGAGGATTGGCACAACTAAGGAAAAGGTGTATCAGACTCATTGCTCTAGAGTGCTTGGTGCACTGCAAACTTTCTTGGGTGTTTGAGAGAACTCCACCTACAAGTGTGTATTTAAATGACCCACCCTAAGTGGTAGAACTCGGTATAACTTCTTGTTTTTGATATGAACCCATGAGAAGTGCAAGCCATGAAACTAACAATGGGTCCCTGTGCTGTATTCAATCACCCTCATGTCCTTGTTTCTTAAAAGAAAAAAAAAGAACTGTGCACATTTATAAAATATGAGAATTTGGCAGCTTAGACAATTGTAAAATAGTTCTTTGTTAGAAGAAATACTTTGTCTAGATGTCATCTACTCTTCAAAGACAATCTTGGAGAGAAGCAGGAAACCATAGAAAGAATTGTGTTCCTCGGATGTTACAAAAGCAATGTGAGAAATGCCTGGAAAGACGGAAGAAGTTTGGTGTCCAGTGTATGTGTGCTGGCGGAAGGTGATGGCAAAGAGCCTAGAGGAGAAGAGGGTGGGAAGGCATGGAGGAAACGTTGTGGCTTCGTCACCACTTTATATTGTATTAAATAGGGCAGAAAACCAGTGAGTGCAACCCATAATGCTCTGACTAATGCTGATAAAAGATACAATCTTTTATCTTTCTTGTGTGTGTATGTGTGTACACATTTGTGTCTAGGTATATCAGTACACCTTTGTGAGTGTATGTGAAGGACAAAAGAAGGCCTTAATTTTCTCATTCCTCAGGAACTGTCCACCTTGTTTTTTGAGACAAGGTCTCTCACTGGCCTGATGTTCACTGATCAGGGTAGGCTGGCTGGCCAGTGAGCCCCCAAGAATCCACCCACATCTGTCTATCTAGTAGTAGAAGTACAGGTATAGTGTGTGTCCCCACACCCAGATTTCTTGTGTGGGTTACAACCCAGATTTTGCTGACACCACAAACATTATACCCGAGGGAGATATCCCCCAACTCTGAAGCCTATTATTTATATAATTTTGTATCCCCAAACTTTCTTTAAGTCACTCCAGAGACCCACATTTTTAACATATTTGATACTGAAATGAACCCTAGAATATAGGTTGTAATTATCAAGTTTCTTCAGCTGAAGCTATATGTGCCAAGAGTAACTATTGATTTTTAATGTCTTTTATAACAATTACATTATTATAAGATTTTGAAGTAAAGTTACTGAGCATTAAAAGTTACAGAAACAGAGCAACAGAGCATAAAATAAGTATTAATAACTATACAAAAAGAAAAATCAAAATATATTTATTTGTAAAATATTAACCAAGTTATTTACAAATGGATTATGAACAAGTTAGATGAAATTTGTCCTGTGTGTTATTACTATACTAAGTCTATTCTTGGCTACAGGTCCAGGAATGAAGAGGGAAAGAGGATGTTAGAACCTACAGCAACTGAAACACTGATGGGTCCTTAGTGCCCACACAGCCCTCATGGCATGGGGAGCAACATTTTAAATATTTCTTTTTTTCCATTTTTTATTTATTTAAAAAAGTTTTTCCATGTTTACCACTGTTCCCCCCCCCTTCCCTCCTCCTAGTCCCTCCCAGTCCTCCCTCAGCCTCCTCCCACCTTATCCCCCATCCATTACCCAAGGAGGGCAAAGGAGTCCCAAGGGGAGTCAGTTGAGTCTGACATTTCCAGTTGAGGTAGGTCTGAGTTCCCCATTCCAGTATTAAGGCTGAGTTAGGTGTTCCTCTGCATGGAATGGGCTCCAAGATGTCAGTTCATGTACCAGGAGCAGAGTCTGATCCTACTGCAAGAGGATCCATAAGCTGCCTACACCATTTGATGGTCATCTACCTTTGGAGGGCTTAGTTCCTTTCCGTGAAGGTTCCTCAGCAGTTATTTCTGAGTCAGTGAACTCCCAATAGCTCAGGTATGGGTCTCCTCCTCATGATCCTGATCTCTTTGCTCATGTACTCTTGGGGAGCAACTCTTAAGTTTTGGAATTAGTTTTAACAACTAATATGAAATTACCAGAATTTAGCTGATAGTTATAAGTTTTAACAACTGATAAGGAATTCTAGAATCCAGGGATCTTATGAACCCTGAGAATGCTCAGCTCCACAGGAGAGGAGGGGTGGTTATGTCTTCTTATCAGTGCTTCATTTCCCTTTCCTGCTTGGTAGGACAGCTGAGGTCTCTGAGTGCTGAGACATGGGAAGATGGGAGACCCTGACCCAGACTTCTGATTTCAAGTTTGTAACATGCCACTTTAAGCATAGCCTCTGGTTAATATTATTATTATTTATTGTAGTTTTATTTTTTCTTTTAGTCTGGTTCTTTTTCTGTAGTCTAGGCTGCTATGCCAGTGTCTCAAATGCTAGGATGATAAAGGAGGAACCACCAAGTCCATTTTTATTTAAGTACTTGAAATGAATTGTCATAAATACCTTATGAATTAAGAGATGTCCCTAGTTTGCCTGAGTACTCTAAAATTTTTAATTACAGAAACTAAGAAGTTTTATTCTGGTGTTTCTATAGATATATTTAATATTTTAGTCACCCTGCCTCTGTGCTCTTCCTATTGCTCTCTTCTACCTCTACCTTTTCCTCACACATCCTTAATAATCTGCCTTGTATTTATTTTGTGTTTCCTTCCACATATTTCATTGTGAGAAAAAGCACAGGACTCCTGTTTTTGTGAGACTGGCTTATTTCATTTAACACAATGAACTCCATTTCATGTTCCTATAAATGGTATAAGAGTAAGAATTTAAATAAAGAATAAGAGTTAAACTTTTTTTGCATTTGTAGAAATAATTATGTATATTTTTCTATTTAATCTGATGTAAAAAATATATTGGTTTTTCTAACTTTGAAAATTCTTGGATCAAATCCAGTCTAGTATGAGGGCACTGTCCTTATATTCTGCTATATTTGGCCTTTACAGTTCTTTGTGTGTTCTTTTCCTGAACAACTCTTTGCCATCCTTAGTGGGAAGATTAGCCAAGTCTCAGTGCATTCATCCTTCTTTTTCTTCTTCTTTCTTGCACGGTTTGTGTATGCTGGGGGAAGGACAGTCATCATCTATATGTATATATATATGCACCTGCAGGAAAGCTCATCAGCCTGAGGGAGAGTTCTGAATCATTTGGACTACCATGGCTAAACTCAGTGAAACACAAAATAAAAAGAAGCAGCAAGTGCCCTCTTGATGATTGCTTGGTGAAACTGACTATTGAGATGGCCTGTAATTGAGTTTGCATGGTCATTATAGAGCTCAAGACCATTAGACAGAAAGGGAGGAGGAGCAATGAGCAATGACATTCTTACAGAATACAGTAGCTTCCCCGAGGTACCATCAGCATGGGTAAGATGACCCCTAGCTTCTCACCTGAGCCTCATTCAAAGCACCTCTTGTAAAAATGCAATATAGTAGCCACAGTGCCATCAAATGACTGATGATAACCAACAGTTCTGCAAAATGGTTGTCATTTTAATTGCTTGAAATGTGATCACTTAAATTTTAATAGTTCAATTGTGATCATTCCATTACATTTTAATGGAAAATTTCAGACTTTATTAGTGCAGGACAGAACTGGTTGTTTTGAAATGCCATTTGTGTGGGAGAATAAAACCTGCCAAAATGTATGTTTGATGAGTCTTCAGAATGCAATCTAGAGAAATACCTCTGTGCATACATTGAGACATATTCAAATTTGCTTCAAATAGAACTGCTCAGAATTTTAAAAACTAGAAACACAAATGCCAATCAACGTGCAATTGAATAAATAAGTTGTTGTTTATTCATATAACCAAATATCGCTTTCACAAACTATTTAAAGGTGAAAATAAACAAGATATAGACACACACATCAAGGAGAATGAGACTTAAGAACATAATCCTATTGGCAATCAAGTTACCAGTGAGTACCTATAGGTACTTTCATCCCCATAAATTCATAATGAGGTAAAATTAAGCATACATACACAATTTTGTTAAACTATTTTTAAAAACAGTAAAGAGGGGCTGGAGAGATGGCTCAGAGGTTAAGAACACTGACTGTTCTTCTAAAGGTCCTGAGTTCAATTCCCATCAACCACATGGTGGCTCACAACCATGCATAATGACATCTGGTACCCTCTTCTGTACACTGTATACATAATAAATGAATAAATCTTTTAAAAATAGTTAAGAGAGAATATCACACAACACAAGTACTAAATACAACATATCTCAGAAGACCTCAGTTAATGTCAAGTCAGAAATGGTCTTCTTCCCACAGTAAATGATTGATAATGAGTTTCATCATGTTGTTATGAAGCTAAACAAAACAGGGGCATTTCCACCTGTGTTGTCTTGACCCCATTGTGTACAGTTTTTATCTCTCTTGACCAATTATGTTTCCAGTGTATTTTGTTAAGAATATAGCTATCACTGACTAGCACGATTTACAAAGGTAAAACATTACCAGAAGCCTTCCAAGCAAACACAGCAATGTAAAGTTTTACACATTTTCTTTCTACTCACGTGCACATTTTTAAACAGCTGAGAACATAATGTACATAATATTTTAATTCCACTGTTTTCTTTTAACATTGTAGTGTAAAATTTTTCTTTATCTCTTGTAATTTTCATAATTGTAATTTTAATGGCTGAATAATATTTCACAAACTAAGTGTTCCATAATTTACTAAACAGTTTCACAACTGTTATTCATATATTTTTTTCACTGTGACTTTTGTTGTTGATATTGTAAAGCTTCTCTAATGAACACTTTCCTACATATAGATTTCCTGCTTCTGTGAAATTATTTTCTTAGAATACACTCCTCAGGGTGATATTCCTGACTTAAAGTCTATGACTGTCTTTGCTGTTCTTGCCTTGAGTTGCCTTATTGCTTTCAAGAGGATTATAGATGTTTATGGTTGTTAGAGAAATGTACAAAAGTAGCAATTTAAACATAACTAGGGCTGGGGATATGGTTCATTTTTTAATGTTAGGACTTGAGTTTGCTTCTCAAACTCAGGTAAAATAAGCCAGGAATGGTGGTGTGCTTTTGTAGTCCCAGTTCTCGGGAGCAGAGACAGGTAAGTCTCTGGGGCTTGCTAGAGAAAGGTTCTAGCCTACTGGGGAAATTCCAGGTGTGAGAGATCTTGTCTTAATAAATCAATCCATCCATCAGCAACTAAAACAAAAACAGCACCTGAAGCATGACAGCTAATGCTGTCGTCTGGTCACACACACCGAGACACACATACACACACCCACACACACACACACCTGAACATGCATGTGCATCTTCTTACACATGAACATATACACATAATAAATGCCTATAAATAAATGTAATCAGATGGCATTTGTGGATACTATTCACCTCCATTCTCCTATAGTGTTTCTCCCAAGACAGTATTTCATGGTCATTTGTTAGTACTTCTTCCATAAAGGTGAAATTTCCCTAGATTTGCTTATCCAGACTTTCTTCAGCACTACCTTGACCTTGACTGAGGACATTGCTTTTCTGTGGGAGGAGCACACTCTGCCTGTGAAAAGGTTTTTGTAATGAGGGGTGCAGGATGCACAGACTCCTTGCCTAAGCACATCTCAGTGTATCTTAGGATGATTTAAGAGCTTTCCTGCCCCCATTTGGACTCCATCACTGTGTACAGTCATGGTTCTTGATTTTATATCTTGGTTGTTCACCTTCTGTTTACAAAACCTTCATCATGTTTCCTTAAACCCCTTTTCTGTTTGAGAGCAGCGGCTCTAGAATCTAACAGCCTAGTTACCATCACTTCCTGTCATCCTCATTTTTAAGTATCAGTGCAGCAGAGGTCAGAAAAATGAGTGGTTAAGCACAAGCAGCCTTGGGAACTTGGGCTCCATCAAGTCCCTCCCACCAGCATCCTGTGCGCACTGACTGCATGTCATTTCCTACACAAAGTAACTCAGTCAAACTCTCCTCATGGAACTGGACACACATAAGCTGCAGATACTGAGTGAAGCAGCATGTGGGCAGCACAGTTTGGAGGCAATGTGTATCCTTTTTTCCAATGCTAATTCCTAAGCATGCATCCTCTCGTGCTCTCTTATACTCTTCCAATCTCTTTTATGTTTCTCCTCTGCACTAGATGAACTGTCTTGTGTGCTCAGAGCTGTGCAAAGCAGAGTCGCTAATAAACACTCTCTAAACAAAGTGGTTTGTATTGCAGTCACAGAGGGAACATCAATAAGTCTTTGCTGATCAGAACGTGTAATGAATGACAGATAGGTGTTAAAATTCCAAAGGCAGCTGAGTTCTTCACCCTTCACGGCTCATGTGTCAGGTCTGACAGGCATGATGTGGACCAGAAGAAAAGGATAAGAAACATACTTCAGAACCCTGTGCCTCTCTTGATAGTACTTGTTTCCCATTTTCTTCTGAGTGTTTGGAGAGAGAATGACCATTCTTCATATCATGACAGCTGGTATACTAACTTAAACCACTGTTGGGTAGCCATTTCCTCTAAGATTAAAACTTCCTGGCTTTGCAAACATCTCTTTAAGTCACAGGATGTTAAAGGAGAGGTGAAAAAACTGGATGTTTTAAAGAAGGAAGATGAAATACCACATGTTCTAAGGAGCGATAATCCAGGCCCTTCTGTAAAGAATTTCATTAAGCTCAGGAAGTTCCTAAAACCAACCAGATTCATAATCCTCCTTCCCCAAGTATATATATGCAGCAAGGACTTCTAAGAGACACTCTCAGACAAGGTGAGCTTTAAAGAAAAAGCCAATGTGGACAAATTGGAAGTTGCCTAGAAGGGACTCAGAACAACTGAGCTTCCTGAAAAGGATACTCCCCAACATGTTGAGCTGCCTAAAGGTTGTATAGTGTGCTCCAGGTTTCTGGTTTGCTTTTTTAAACTGCCACCTATGCTGGGGTGACCTTTGATAAAGCAGCTGTCTTTGAATCATTTTTATTTCTGCAAGTAGCTTCTCACTCACATTTCTATAAGCAATTCCAATAAAAATCATTGGTTTTAGATTTTGGTGGCATGTGTGTTTCTGCTGGTCGCCAGTTCCATAACTAGAGTGGTAGGCATGGGATCACAGATCCTTAGGAACATAAAACACACACACACACACACACACACACACACATACATACACACACACACACACATACATACACACACATACACACACACACACACACACACACACACACACACGAGAGAGAGAGAGACAGAGAGACAGAGAGACAGAGAGTCCTTTGGCTGGTTGTGATGAACAGTGGCCTTTCAGAAGATGTCTGCAGTTTGGATGATTATATAATTTGTGAACAGTTTGTACAATGTAAGCGATCATCAGAATGTCCCCTTTGACACATTATCAGCGCTAGCTAACTTTCCTCACTGGTGCCCACTGAAAGCTTGAATGAACTTGTACAGGCAATGACGTTTTCCAGTAAGTCTATACCATCCTCACTTTGGAACATTGTGACCTAACTATAAATTGATATTCAATTTCACAACATTTGTATTGAATTTTGAAAATCTATGACTGTCTGACAAAGAGTTATTTATGAAAAAAATCAAACTTTGATCTAGTTTCTGTGGAAAAATGACCGCTAATGAACAACATAGGGCTTCATGTCTCACAACCAGAGACAAAAGATGTCTGAGGAAGTTTGAGATGTACAGAAGACACAAATGAAAATTATAAAAATGAAGGTGAGCCCAAGGTATGGGAAAATGAACCAAAGAGGGGTAGCTGTCCATGGCTTTTCTTCTTAGTGCTAAATTTTGAAATGAATGTCTCCATTCTCCTTGCTTTTAAACAAATTGGCTTGCTTTGAGTAATATAAACACTTCTGAGTTTAGAAACAAACAAATAATATAAATGCTTTTAATAATGTGAACCAGACTGTCAATACATGTTTTTAAAAATACGTAAGATACAAGATCCTGGAGAAATTAGGGTGAACTCCTCAAGGCATATCTATTTTAAATGTAGATTTTTGCTTGGCAAAAAAAAAAAAAAAAAAACCAAACGGAAGAAATATGAGGTCATTTTTGACATGCAGAAATTTCAAGAGTACACCTCCTAGGACCCCATCTACCAGAAAACACTTTAGCAAAATTAAAATGTATCCATGCAGAAGGAAGGTATGAGATGACAGAAAAGTGCTGAGCGAAGAACCAATAAAACCAGAGTGGCCACATGTATGTTAATGAGGTTGCATGAGGGGTCCTGCTTCTGGACACGAAGGAGCATCAGCAATTAGAGTAACTACACAACTGGAAAGCCAGACAGAAAGTATGAATATTGATTTTCTGCCATCAGACAATGGAGAGTTTGATTTAGTGCTGGGGAATATTAAAAAAAAAATGAACAAGATGTGTCTTGCAATTTTTTTCCATCTTCCAGGGTGAGTTTCCAAGCCTCCATCCAGACACAGAGATGCAAACTCCATCCTCAGGCTTGCAGGAGAAAATGCATTCGTATTCTGCAGCAGCCCTGGGAAAGAGCAGGGCAAAAATCATCCCCAGAGCTCCCAAAGGGCCAAATGGAGAAGAAGGGGAGAGAAAACCCAAGAGAGAACACAGCATGGGTGGCATCTCAGTAACCTGGTTCCCCTAACTAGGATAGTTCTGTCTCCTCCCAAAACTTGAAATCAAGTCTTTTAAAAAGTGTAAAAAAGTTACTTAACTACATCCAAAAATAAAGCCCAACTATATTCAAACTAATATAGCAAAATCTGATATAAAACATAGAGGGCCTAGTTCTAATTGAGAGAGAGAGAGTTGCTTTGAAGAACCTAGACAACTTTATAAACCTAATTTAATTATAAAATGATTAGATAACTTTATAATGCATCTAAGCAAAAGGAAGGTATGAGATGACAGAAAAGTACTGACAAAGGATCAATAAAACCAGAGTCACATGTACGTTGGTGAGTTTCCATGAAAGGTTCTGTTTGTGGCCATAAAGGAGTATCAGCAATTACAATAACTATAGAATTGGAAAGTGTTAACAAGAATGAAGAAATCTGAAGTGCACTCCATCATAAAAGCAGCAATCAAATAGAAAATAAATAAATAAAGACCTGTACTTTTTTT
>PVIH01023012.1:0-25794 GCA_004025045.1 Sigmodon hispidus
AACTTTATTTATTTATTTATTTATTTGCCTTGGTGTTTGCCTGGAACTGGAACTACAGACAGTTGTTAGCTGCCATGTGGGTGCTGGGGATCGAACCCGGGTCCTCTGGAAGAGCAGACGGTGCTCTTAACCGCTGAGCCATCTCTCCAGCCCCTCTTCTTATTTCTTGATGAAATGTATTTAACATAAAATTAAACTTTACACTGTGAAACCTTGCAGCGTTTGGTCTGTTTACAATGTTTTAAGAGGCAGGATTGGTCCTGACAGCTGCAACTCCGTGGTTCCTGTCTCTGTAAATCTGGACTAGCCTGGGCTACTCCCAAGCTCTCAGAACGTTCTAGTCTGGATCTCCAGGTTTCGCCTCAGCTCTCCTAGCCCAATCCCTACTAAGCAAGCTGATTTCTGGCAGTCTGAGGAACCACTGAATTTCCTTGCTTCTCTTAACCCATGGTGTGACCGAGCAACACAGTCTTTCCAGGCATTCCTGGGTGCCAGACCTGCGCAGCACAGACCCTTTCTGTACATCCTTCAGGAATAGCAGAGCTGGCCATACTAGACTATAGCTTGTCCTGGACCTCTCCGAGGATGTGCCACCCATACGACTTGGAAACTGATTTCATGTTTTCAGAAAAACTCAAATCATGTTACTTGCCTTGGGCCCTGAAGACGTTTCGTATCCACTTCTGGGTTGAACAGAAGACCTCAGACAATATAGCAGCTGGTGTGTGGGACAAGGCTTTTCAGGAACACAGGGCTAAATCTCACTGGCTGCCATGATGCAAGATGAATGAAGAAATGAAGAGCTCTTGAAGGGTCCGTGCACCGGAGGGACACTGCATACTCGCCCCACTCGAAAGACTACGGAGCGTGTTCCTGGCTCTGAAGTTCCCAGAGAAGTTCCCTGGAAAGGCCACTTTGTCCCAACCAACTCCCAAGAGCCTGCGAAGCTGTGATGGGCACGCTTAGACTCTATGGCTTAGCGGCATGCACGCTGCCATAGTCAGAGTCCGCTCCGAGGAGTGAGTCTCCAGTGAGTCTTCTACAGCGTCTCCAGAATTTCCTTTCCGGCCAAAGGCGCCTGGGATATGGGAAAGTCGGCTGCAGTAAGAAGCACTGAACTCATGGGGGCGCTCGTCCCAAAGAAGAACTGCCCTTCCCGCTGCTCTTGTTCTAGACGCTATCAGGGGAAGAACTGTTTTCCTTGGAAAATGCTCTTAATGCTACTGTTATTTCCAAACGATGAATAGGCTTGACGATTAAAATAGATAAGTTACAAGAAAAAAAATCAAGCTGCCAATAGGAGTCCAGCAGGCCAGTACTGACTTCTACCTTTACAACTTCCTACTAAGAAGCAATGGGTTTGGTGGTGTGCTGGTATGTGACATCACCAATGCAAAGCGCTGCAAATGAGCCTGTCAGTGGACTGACTTGCAGAAAGAAGGCTGCTAGGAAAGTGTAATGATGATGGACTTGAACCTATAGTTAAAGATGGGCTTGCAAGGGAATGTGGCATTATGGTTTTTGGAGACTATTGCAAAAGCAATATAAACAGCAAAAGGATGTCCCTTACATGAGCTGACATTATCCTGTTATGACCCCTTAAAAAAGCCCCAGAGTGACCCTAAGTGATTGGTTGTAAGACAGCCACGTTCTTATCCACATCAGAACCTGTGACAGTCATTTCCACCCTATTCCTCAGGTTGTAGAATAAATGCAGGGGGGGAGGGGCTGGAGAGATGGCTCAGGGGTTAAGAGCACTGGCTGTTCTTCCAGAGGACCTGAGTTCAATTCCCAGCATCCACATGGCAGTTCATAACTGTCTGTAGTTCCAGTTCCCAGTACCAGGCAAGCACCAAGGCAAATAAATAAAAATAAATATAGTTTTAAAAAGAGAAGAAGAAGAAGAAGAAGAAGAAGAAGAAGAAGAAGAAGAAGAAGAAGAAATGCAGGGACTAGGAGATGGCTCTGTGGATAAAGTGTTTGCTGTGCAGGGGTCAAGATGGGAGTTTGGATCCCCAGAACCCACAAAACAGTCGGGCAAGTATGCTAGCTGACTACAATCCCAGCACTCAGTAAGCAAGCGACCCCTAGAACACCCAAATTGGTAGGCTCCCCAAGTTCAGTTAGGGACTTTGCCTTGATAAATAAAGGTGAAAGCAATTGAGGAAGACACATGCGTGCACACACATGCCAGGAGAGCATGATTGTTATGTGTAACCCTGGAATGTGGGTGGCAAAGATGGAATCCCCGATTGAACTAGCTAGTTAGACTCCCCAAATCAGCAAACTCCAGGTTCAACTGAGCAGAGTCTACCTCAACACACAAGACAGTGTTGTGGAATAATCTTTTTGTACACTGTGAAGAAGCATCACTCTGACTGGTTTAATAATAAGCTGAACAGCCAATAGCGAGGCGGGATTTCCAGGCACAAAGGATGCTGGGAAGTAGAAGGGCAGAGATGAGAGGACAGTGGAGGATGTAGAGTACGGAGGATGGATGCTATGGTAAAGAGGTAATAAAGCCACAAGGCAGAAAGTAAATTAATAGAAATGAGTTAGCTTACGTTATAAGAGCTAGTTAGAAACAAGCCTACGCTACTGGCTGAGATTTCATAACTAATAAGTTTCTATGTCATGATTTGGGAGCAGGCTGGTGGGACAGAGAAAGATTTGATATGAGATAGAGAGTAATTAAAAAACAGATAATGATGTCAATGTCTGGTCTTGCCCACACACACGTGAGTATGCCTGTGCGCTAGACATACAAAAGTAAAAGAAGATACAACAGAGGTGGTGCCAGTTAGATTCAGTAGGTCACAAAAATACACTGAAAAAGACACGATTCTGGTTAAACTCAGTGGGTCACAAGATAAACTACAAAGGACATGATTCTGAAGAAGGGTCTTCAGGAGGGAAGGCTGATGGAGACTGAAGGAAAATAAAAGAGAGGAGGAGGAAGGAATAATCCGAATTAACTACATACATGCAAGAATAAGTCCTCAAAAATAAGTCTAATTAATTTTCTGAAAGCACAATATAAAGCTACAAAATAGGGGGCTGGAGAGATGGCTCAGCAGCTATGAGCACTTGTTGCTTATGCAGAGGACCCAGATTTGGTTCCCAGTACCCACATGGCTGCTTATAACTATGTGTAACTCCACTCATGGGGTCAAATGCTCTTTCTAAACTCCACAGATACTAGGCATGCCTGTAGTATACATATATATGTTCAGGCAACATGTTAACTAACACATAAAATTTAAGAAGTAAATTATAAGATTAAAAATTGAGGCCTGCCCCTTTCTGAACAGAAACAGAGGAGTGGACAGGACAGAAGGAGAGATGGAGGAGAGGTGGGGTAGGGACCTGGAGGAGAAGATGGAGGAGAAACTACATCGGAATGCAAAAGAAATAAATAACATTTTTAAAAAGATAAAAATAGGGCTGGAGAGATAGCTCAGCGGTTAAGAGCACTGACTGTTCTTCCAGAGGACCTGAGTTCAATTCCCAGCACCCACATGGCAGCCAACAACTGTCTGTAATTCCAAGATCTGACACCCTTACACAGTTATACATGCAGGCAAAACACCAATTCACATAAAATAAAAAAAAATAAAGATAAAAATAAAGAATAAGGGCTGGAGAGATGGCTCAGAGGTTAAGAGCACTGACTACTCTTCCAGAGGTCCTGAGTTCAATTCCCAGCAACCACATGGTGGCTCACAACCATTTATGATGACATCTGGTACCCTCTTCTGTATACTGTATACATAATAAATAAATAAATCTTTTTTAAAAAAATAAAGAATAAAAGCAAACATGTTACTCAGAAAAAATACTTTTAAAGCATGAAGAGTGGATTTTTTTCTTAATGTTTCCAGGTGTGTTGAAATTGTATTTGGCCTCTGAAGAATACTTTTTTCTTTTTCTTCTTCTCTCACATATTACATCCTGAACACAATTTCCCCTCCCTCTCAGTGCCGCCAGATCTGTTACTCCTTTTCCCTGCAAAAAAAGATCAGGCCTAAAAAAAAAAAAAAAAAAAAAAAAGATCAGGCCTCCCAGGAATATCAACCAAAAACAGCACAAGTTACAATAAGACTAGGAACAAGCCCTCATATTAAGGCTGGACGAGGCAATTCATTCATTCCAGGGAAAAGGGTCCCAAGAGCAGGCAAAAGAGTCAGAGACACCCCCATGGTTAGGAGTCCCATAGGAACACCAAGCTACATTGCAGAGGATCTAGCTGGGACCCGCACAGGCTCCCTGCTTGTCACTCAGTCTCTGTGAGCTTCTATGAGCCGTGTTTAGTTGACTCTGTGGGTCGTGGTCTAGTGATGCCCTCAACCCCTCTGGTTCCTGCAGTTCTTCCTCTCAGTCTTCTCCAGGATTCCCTGAGCTTCATCTAATGATTGGCTCTGGGTCTCTGCATCTGCTCCGATCAGTTGCTGCATGAAGGCTCTTGTCTACGAGTATAGCAGAATATCCGAAGAACACTTTCTTTTCTTAATTAATTAATAGCACTGACACATTGTCAGTATATTCAGATTGACAGTATGGCAGAAGCTCTGGCTTCTCTTTTTTTACCACCACCACCCCCCCCCCGCCCGGTTCTGCCTGCACACATGTCTGCATTCCAGCTGGGAATTGAACTCAGGACCTGTGGAAAAGCAGTTAGTGCTCTTACCCTGAGTTATCTCTCCAGCCCCCTGAAGAACACTTTCAATGATGAATTTATCTCAAGATTTAGAAATACTTAACCTACTTGACTGGGTATGATGGTGCACACCTTAGTCCCAGCACTCTAGACTGAGCACTTGGGAGACAGAGGCAGGTGAATCTGAATTCAAGGCCAACCTTGTCTACATAGTGAGTTACTGGACAGTCAGGGATACACAGAGAAACCCTGTCTTGAAGCATCCTCTCCCCACCAAAAAAAAAAAAAAAAAAAAAAAAAAAAAAAATTTAGAGATATTAAGTCCTACTTCACATCCTCATGGGAAACTTCTATTACCCTGGATTTTCAAAAGGACCACAAAAGGCTTCTCATGTACTGCTGGGACCTTTGACTTTCTAAACCCATCCCCCTTCTTTCTAGACTTGGATTATTTTGCTAGGCTGCTAGCATGCCAAGAGGAAACCTTTGATGAGACAATTGTGAATAGCACAGTTCATTTCAAGAAGAGGAGGGGTTAGGATAGCTGCTTCCATTGGAAAGATTTCTGTTTCAAGACGCGCATTTTAATGACCTCTTGGTTCACAAAAGCAACAGCCCAGGGCTTGCTCTGCTATGAAACCTGTGAGTTTTTCAGATAGCATCCTAAAGACAATTTTGTAAGCCTCCCTGGTTGTTCTTAGTTTATTTTTCCTCTCATTGAACTTTATCATTGTTTACCAGCCAAAAGTAGCATTTCCAAATAATCCCTAATTTTCCATTAAAAAAATGAAAATGAAATGCTCTTAGTGTTGTTATGATACAAGCACAAGAGAATGAATCATGAGATACACCAAACCCATTTTAAGAGTTTATTAAGGGAGTCAGAAGAAAGGGGGTGAGCGGGGCCCATCAACAGGAGAGAGAGAGAGAGAGAGAGAGAGAGAGAGAGAGAGAGAGAGAGAGAGTGTTGGTGGAGTCTGCTTTTAAGAATGGCTTTGCATATGTGTAAAGGAGGCTTACATGGTCACGCTACTCATGCATATGGATGGCATGCTGTGCTGCACGTGATTGCTGTGGGAACACCTAACTGCTTTCTGTAAAGCCAATTTCACAGGACTGATACTGTAAGTGAGCAAAATTCTGTGGCAGGGGAGGTCACAGGCTGTGGAGGGGAGTCTACTACTATCATGTTTAATGGATGCCCGTGTCTGTCTAATGGTCTTCTAAGTATGTGTATCCGTAGGCAGAGAGCGATGCTTCTCTCGGTCACTGTTGTGAAGAGGGACTTTTTTCCACATAACAGTGTACTGTAGAGAATCACAACTAACCAGATTATAAGTGTGTATTACTCATAGTCTGTCCTATTGACATGTATATTTCTTCCATACATGGCTCAGGGAACATTGCAGGAGTTGTGTGGATGTAAACACTGGAAGAAGAGGTGACATGTGGTGTAATTATTTACTCCAGATTAAAACACTCCCTTGCTGGAGTGAAAGAGACGGTCCTTAAGCTCTCCGGAAAGTGGACCATCCCAAAAGGCCCCTCCCCAGGGTTACATAAGCAGTTAATGGTTACTTGTGGTTAGGAACATTTTGATGATGTAGCTTCTTACAGGGTGTTAAAGAGCCCAGTGATACAGTCTCATAGTCATTAACCACGTGGAAGTGACCCAATCTGAGTCTCCCACAGTGATACAATTAACTGCTGCTATAAGCAACTCTGATGAACTCGTTGCCCAGTCAAGACAGACTGAGGGAGGCATCTGTTTACTCTATCATTGGTGTGGCATCTGGAGGTAAATATGTCACTGTGTCATGTCACCCCCAAAGCACAGACCCTGCCCCAAGTGGAGCTCACCCTGAGAAGCTGGAGTTTGCATGGTGTTACCATGAGCCCAAGACTCCCATAACCTACAGTGAAATGTTTTCATTGTCCTAACTACCCTTCCTATAACTGCCATCAGGCTCTGCCTAGTCAGTTTCCACAGTCACTTTAGCATAGCAGGGATCCACCTTCTGAAGGTGTCTAAGCTGGGGGATGTGGGCACATCTGTGAGAGGTTGTCTTAATTGATGATTGATGACAGCGGACTGAGCCTACTGTGGGCAGCACCATCCCTAGGCATGGGCCTGGGCCAGATAGGAAAACTAGCTGAGCATTCACCTATGAGCGAGGAGAAGAGCTAAGCAGCCAGCAAGAACAGCCTAGTGGTAGCTGAGTGAGTTCCCTAGTCAGAGGGAATGTTACAAAGCAGTCCTGCCTTGAGCTCCTGGCCTGACCTCCCTCAGTGACAGACTGTGGCCTAGATGTTTTGGAGAGAGTATTTTTTACCACAGTACCAGCAAAGCATACCAGAATAGGTTCACAGAATCCAAAGTCCATGCATGTTCTTCTAGGTGAGGAAAAACCATTTCTCTACTTTGCATACTCATTACAAGGACAGCAACACCCCAGGAACACCACTAATTCACTTCCCAGGTCCCCTGGAAGTGCTCCTGGAATTGCTGTGTAAGCAGAACAGTAGAGGTCTGGCCAGGGCAATTCTTGCACTTCCCCCACAGAGCTGTCTGAAGGGCCTCCATGTGAGTAAGAAACTGCTCTGGAAGTCAACAGCCACAGACATCTATGTAGCAGGAGCCTTGTGGGTGAGAAAGAGGAAAAGTGGTGGACTTTTGAGTTTTAGAGGGGTACAAGGGAGTAGGTCTGAGAGAAGGTGGGTCTGAAGAGGAGCCATGAGTACCAGCAAGGTGTTAAAATATACCTAGCCACAGAATTTTGCCTTACAGTACCATACCCAGGCTCTCACTATGGAGTGATCCTTAAATCCATTCAGAAAGTAGTTGGCTGTACCTATAGTATAGTATCACACCTGCAAGAATATCTTGCCTGACATGATTCAACACTGTCCCTCCCACACCCAACAGCCTGCATAGCACTTTCGGACACTGAAAATGCCAGCTAGAAAGGAGAAAGTTTTATGTTTGTCTGTGTGGAAGTCCCAGAGGGGAACATGTGTTTCCAGAAAGCAGATCACTTTAGGTTGGAACCATTCTATGACTTGCAAAAAAAAAACAAACAAAAAAAAACCCAAAAAAAAACAAAAACAAAAAACCAAGAAGACACACAAGACTAGCTGGCAGGATGGCAGAGAATTGTCTTCTGGGTCCCTCAAAAGACAGCTGTGAGCAGAATGCAATGCCAAGGCCAGTTCTGACTACTTGAGAACAACGTAGACAGCTAGGATAAGCAGGTCCTTCTGGGTTAAGGATGTTCAGTGTGAGACAATGTCAGCCCTCTCTAAGTATGTCAGGGCTAGTGTCCCAACTATCGAGACAAGAAAACAGTGACCTGCGACCTAAAAGGGAGAAATGAGAGCGGCAATGACATGAAGAACAACCAGCAAGACAGTATTCTGATCAACCTGGGTGATTTTATTTTTCTCAGGGGGCTTATATAGCGAAGAGGAAGAGAGGTTGGCAGGGCAGAGGGTCACGTAGGAAAGGATTGCGGAATATCTTCAAGTTGTTTGCACAGATGTTCTGACAGGGAGATAAAGCAATTCCTTGCAGCCCAGGGTATGTCACGTAGTTTCTGGTAAATTGCTGTCATAAAAGGAAACAGAGGTCCATAAACACAGCTAACTTATAAACTGAAATGGCTAAGCTAATATGGCTTGGTTTTTCCGGAGGGCGGGTGAGTGGAGACCTATAAACTTAAAATGACTAGCTAAAAACTGGCTAAGCTAATATGACTACACTAAAGCCAATACAGGCTTCGGCTCCCCTCAGGCTAGAAATGGCAAATAGTCTTGAGAACATCAGCACACATCTGTCTTAATTCATCCATGAAGCTTATAGGATGGCATGGTCAGGCTTGGAACACTAAATTCCTGGAGTTCCTAGTCTTGGGACTGAGGCCACTCCAGCCTTGGTTCCCAAGGACAGTAAATCTGGGACACTCTCTAGTCTCACATTCTCTTCCTGGGCCCACAGAAACACTCCATTCATGGCCTCTACTCGGTCACGTTGGCCCATGGGACTGGGTCTCGTCAGTGTCAGCATGGGCCACACATGCTGAGCAGGCCATAAAACTATCACAGTGCCTCAGGGGTCTCTGATGGCCCTCACTTTAGGTTGGAACCATTCTATGACTTGCAAAAAACAAAACAAAACAAAACAAAAAAACCAAGAAGACACACAAGACTAGCTGGCAGGATGGCACAGAATTGTCTTTTGGGTCCCTCAAAAGACAGCTGTGAGCAGACCCTACTCCCCATACTGGGTCACCTTGTCCAGCCTTAATACATGGGGAGGTGCTTAGTCTTCCAGCAACTTTGATATGCCATGTAGATACTCATGGAAGACTTGCCCTTTCATGGATGAAAATGAAGAGGAAAGAGTTGGGGTTGGGATGGGGGGGCTGGGAGGGAAGGATGGGGAGGTAGGCTGCAGCCAAGATGTAAGACAAATAGATGAATAAGAAAACTAACAGAAAAATAACAATAATGAAAAGAAGGGTCTTTGTTGATTACTCCGTGCATTAGAATGCCCACCCCTGAACTCTTTCCTTTAGAGCCAAGTTAATTTATCTGGTAGGGATTGATGGAAATGACTGGACTGACTCTTACAACGTGCATAAAACACCTGAAGTTGACTACATAACCAGCTTTTGTTTGATTGTTTATTACAGTTTGTTTTTAAGGTGTTTATTTACCTGGTATGTGTATATGTGTGAGTGTACACGCACCATGCACGATGTGCATGTGGTGCTCAGAGAAAAACTTGCTAGAAGGTTCTCTCCTTCCACCAGGTGGGTCCTGATTGAACTCAGGTCAACAGGCTTGGCCACAAATGCTTTTACCTTCTGAGCACTCTACCAGCCCTACGACCATTTTAGAATACATAATCCAAGGTCTCAAGGACATCTACACATGGTGAGAACTAGCTCTTGTCCCCTCTTCCTTAGCCCTTCAGTTCAGCCTTGAGTCTCTGTCCAGGGGTGGAAACCTGCAGCTCAACTCCAAGCGAAGCCCAGGACCCAACAAAATAATTGCTACTTCCCAGGCTTTGCATGAGAAATAGGCTCCGAAGGCTCTCGTGCCTCTACGGAGGGGACAGGATTCTCCCTGACTTATTCAGCCACCCCTTCAAGGTACAGAGTTCAAGCTTCAGGTCCCTCAAGCCTCGAAGTAGTTTTTCCAGTGAATGCTGTTGGAGTTTGTAAGTTCTCTTCTGAATGTAAAATCCAAGCTGTTCACACCACAGCCTATGATGGATGCTGAGGACAGAGATTCTGTTGGAGAAAAGCATACATATATTCACACTAGGCTTCGCAGCCTGGTGCCTCCATTTATGTCTTCATTCAGTTGCAGCCAAAATGGCACAGGCCAGTGGCTCTGGCCACAGCCACCCCATTATTAAGAAAACTGCACCCACAGCTTGCTCTTTCTAACATTTGAGATCCTAACTCTGAGATTAGACCTTTCCAAATGATTCTATTTCCTTCTAATTTCTTTTTTTAGATGTGAGGTACCCAATATGAAACTAACCTACGGTTACACTGTAAGACTTTGCGGCCTTTGGTCCATCAAAAGTGTTGTGGTATCCCTCAAATTTCAAGCTTTCCCAGTAATCCAAGAAGTGACTTCCACTCCGGCAGCCATAGCTTTCTGCTTGTCTCCCTGAACCCTGGTGCTTCCATTTTACCAGGTTAACTCACATTTTGGCTCATGGCAGTTTCCTATTTATCATGTGGACTCCTAAGTGTATGACTCCAACTCAAGAAGTCTTCCCTGTCTTAGCCTACTCTGATTTAAAGATGTCTTGCGCGCACGCATGCACACATACACACACACACACACACACACACAGAGCCATCAGCACAGCATGACCCCATCTCTGCATCTGTGAGGAGGAGATGGAGAAGCCTTATGTGGATTTGGTTCAAGAACACTGAGGGCATCCCTTCCCCTCCTCCTGGAGATAGATAGCTCTTTGGCCCCTGCACAAGGCACTGTTTAGGGTGAACATTTAATTGCTAATATTAGCTTTGGGGGCATGTAAGGAGATCCACGTCCCTTTTCTATACAGCAGGCAACAGGATAGCTGATGTTTCCCCTGTGGGGAACCCAGGTCATGGAGCAAAGAAATAATTCTCCAGGGCAGCCAGGATACCAACAGAACAAGTTTCTTCTCTGCTCACTGGCCAGCCTTTTCTCTCGGCTGAAGTGTAGCTGCTGAACCCATGACAGTGGCGATAATGTCATCGGCCATCAGTGTGGCATGTGTGGACCCTTCCAGCAACTTTTAGTACCCTTGAGATGCTGTCATGTCTGCACAAGAAGGGCAGGGACTGGGGCAGGGAGGTCCGGGTGGAGTCTGGGGATGTGTTTCCAGGAGCTGACTCCCTGAGCAGGACACACCCTTCCCCCAATGAGCTGTAGAGTCACAAGGCTTTCCCAGGTGTCAGGACGTGCTGAGGACCTCCTTTGGCTTGGCCTCTGTTCCTGTCAGTTGGATCAAGTTTGGCTTACCCAAATGGGTACAAGATGAGAGTAAAATCATCCTTTTTGTGCCTATGTTAGTATTTCATGTCTAATTTCCCCTGGGTATGTGAACAAACATCTATTCACACTGTTCAGGGCACCAGGACAGACCAAAGTCAAGTTGGATGAACCAGTTTACTGGGGTTAGCTGCATTCATTGCAGTTCCACCATTGCATGGGTAATGACACACATCTGCAACACTGGAGTTTCTAAAAGTCTTCTCTCTGCTGGGAAATGTTTACTGTCGGGGTGACTGGGGAGAGCCCTCTCCTGAGTCTCCCGAGCCTTAGACGGCCCTGCACAGGAGGATGTTTCCATTCAGAGTAAACACTCCAGATCCTAAGTCTTTATGTGCCCTCTCCCACAGCTCTATTTTCTTCCATTTATGACTCAGTATTGAACCGTATCAAATAACAGTCATTCATTCTCAGCAATTTGACAAGTTATGAGTCTCTGGTATAACTACCACCCACTGTGAAAAGTCTCTTCAGACTGAGGCTGGCATAGCAGTTGTCCGTGTGCATAAACACAAATGTTTGGAAGGCAAGTTGACACATTATACCTGCCTAATAAAAAATAAAACAGTGGTAGTCTCCTTACTGCAGCCTATGATCACGACAGCCGCAGGACTTCGTCTTGGTGTAGAGTACCCAACAGGGCTTCCCCTCCTGAGGAATCAGCCTTAAGTTTAATCAGAAAGTGGTTGTTTGCACACATACCAATGTTACTATTGCACCACTATCTACATCTTGCTGACATGTAACAGTATATAGCTCACAGGTTACAGAATCAAGACCGTCTGCAACGATTGCCCCTCGGCAGCCTGTGTTGAGCCTCTTGAAATCCATCAGGCAGCTGAGATCCTGCAGCTCATTCTCTGCTGGACCTCCATGTCTGAAACCGAAGCATGTGATGTCTTCATGATGAATTCTCTAGCTCTGGCATTCAAACAAAACCAGTGGCAACAGCATTGTGGTTTGTTAGATCTCAGGGCTTTTCCTTACCAACAACTCAGGAAGGCTGTCTGGGCCCAGCAACCTCATTAGTTCCGAAAGTGCCTTTGCTCAAACCCCTGGATGGCCATTTGAATTACAGTACCAGGCATTTTCTCATCTGGAAAACACTCAGGGCTGGGCTTATAAAATATTTTCACAGAGGATAACCAGTGTCGCTGGAGGTGACATACACATTCATGACACTTCTTGATTCCATATCCCCTGGGTCCACAAGAATGTTCCATGTTTCGTATCCATTTAGTTCTGTCTTCCCGTAAGACAGGACCAAACAAGGCCAGGAGGGATCACCTGGAAGAAGCCATTCAAACTTGCTCTCACTGCTTCAGAGGTCACCTTGCTCCCCATGACACAAAGGTGACTTAGGAGTAAGGTGAGCATATCCCTGTTCTAGGTCTCACAGGGAACCTGCCTCCCTGACCCATGACTCTGCATTGGCTCTGTTAGTTCCGCGCATGAGAGCAAGTACACACTAACAAGGCCACACACTAGAGTTTATTTAAGAGAGGAGTCCCAGGCGGGTGCAGAAGCAGAGGAGCAGGACAGAAGTCAGAGAGGGGACAGAGAAAAGGACCGGAGCACATGCTCGCAGTCGCTTTTAAGGGAAGGGGCATGCACGGGTATGCGTCATGGGACCAGGGAGGTGCTTCCGTTTACCACAGGGTTTATGTAGCCATGCCCAAGAGCGTGCCTCCATGCAAGGTGCATCCCATCTGAGCCAAGTAGGCTCAGCTATGTGGAATGCCAGGAATCCTTACAGGCTCCACCAGAGGAAGCTTCATTTCTATGCAAATCTTAGATTCTCCCCTAAGTGACAAGTCCAGTGTCCCAGGAAAGCCTTTGCTGCTTCCTGCGGTCTTTTGGCCCCTCTGCAAAGATCCTACATCCTGAAAGGGCTGCTGGAATTTCTGAGACCATCTACTGAAACTGATAGCTAATAGACTCCTACATGAAATGTGTGCAGTATCGGCTCAGGATGGGTCCTGTGCTATATTATCACTAGAGAGATGACAGAGTGACACTAAGAAGGGCAAAGGGGACATGGAGTCATCAGCCACCACTTTCTACCAGCAACACTGGATTTGAAAGGAAGGAAAAGTGAGCTAGTGTGATTGGCATCAGTAAACTACCAGGGTGAGCTTGTCCCTACAGCAGAGGGAACCGGAGCCTCACAGCCAGACAGAAAAAGATCACATCCCTGGTTCCTCAGCAAAGGGGAGAGAGTAAGTGAAATGGAGGATAGAAAGAGCCATCAACCTCGTGACTGTGCTGATAAAGTACTCATCTGTCTTCTGGAAGCCCATGGCCTGGTAGAGAGCCAATGCACTATACTGCACAATGCTGGTCTCCAGGACAACGTCACTGCAGCCCTGGTCCCGGGCAAACTGGAGGACAGTTCTGACCAGCGCTTTCGCTATCCCCTGTCCTCGATGCTGAGAGGACACAGACAGACGAAAGAGCTGCAGCTGCTTCCTTCCTAGTGGGGGATCCTTGACTGGCAGACCACCCACCATGCCCACTACCTGGCCACCAGACTCAGCCACCCAGAAGGAGCCACGTGCATTCAGGTAAGATTTGGTGATGTCAGCCAGATCTGCTTGCAAACATGTGGCCACATACTTTTTCCAAGAAAGCTGGACAAAGAGCCACATGCAAAGGAGTATGAGAAAGCTGCACACTGTGGCCAGGAGCCAGGAGCCAGACACCAGGACTATGGTCACAAACACCCCAAATAAGGGCAGGAGGGTCTGAGGCAGCATCAACATATGGCGGAAGGCAGCAGGGGCATGCTCCTCCATGCCCCTGGAGAACAATTCCAGAACCCTTTTGTGGTCTCTCTCCTGGTACTGGCGGATGTGATAAGGAGCCATGGAGAGACTTCTGGGTCTCAAATATCAGGGACAGCGAGACCTTCTTGCACAGCTTCCCTGAGCCCTGCAGGTGACAGAGGAAGCCATGTCAGTCCGCCAGTCCCCCTCCCAACCTCCCAGAAACCAGGGAGACTCCGCTCACAGTGTGCCTCTGTCAATATCTACAACTGTGAGATATCATCAGGTCAGCATCACCTAAGGACCCCCCTTCCTCCCTTTTCTAGCCATGTGGCCCTGGGCCATGTCCCTTGACCTCTCTGAGCCTATGCATCTTTATCTGGAGGTTTCCAGGTTGCTTTGAAGATTTAATACAGGAAGCCATGTGAAGACTCTTCCCTGTCACACTCCTTATCTGACCTTGTAAAAGTTCTCTGACCTTCAGAACTGATGCGGCACACTGTGGGAAGATCTGCTGTTCTGAGATCTTTGTTTCCTTCTTCAGGGTCCAGACACTGAAAACTCCTGTGTTCCCAGGCACAATTTCAGCAAACCCTCTTTCCAGCAACTGGAAAGATTTGGTCTACAAAAAAGCAAGGGGTCAAACCCAAAACCCTTCACCCGTGGGTCCCCAGGAACCTCAGGAGGGTTGTGGGACTCCAGACCCACAGAAAGTCTCACCTCTTTACCACAGATCTAAGAGTGTCCAGAATGGCCTCAGCTTCCAGTGACATCCAGGCAAACCTACCAGGGCCTGATGACTCTCTAGGGGGCAGATCTGGCTTGGCACTTCACTGGCTAACTCCTGGACAATCATAAACCAAAAGTCAAGAGCTAAAATGTGACAGAGGAAGGGATCCCTACATGATTCATTTGGAGAAGCGGGCTCCGACCAGCCCAGAGTTTCTCACCATTTTGGCAGACCTCCCATCCTTTCTGACCCCTTCATATCACAACATTTTCCCACCCAGAACACTTCGCCACCTCTGGCTCCCAACCTAGTCCTTGGCACATAGGTGCTGGGAAAGGCATGTGCTCATGACAAACTGGGCTTCTTCTCTGAGCTGGGGTTGGTCCCAGGACAATGGATGCTGATGGTCCAAACTGACTTCCTGCCCTCCTAACCATCATGCCCTCACTCAGACACGATGCTAATGCAGCTGTTTGCTGATGTGTCCTTGCCAGCCCCTGCAGTGCCTGTCTAGATAACAGGCCCCATACAGTGGGCAGCGCTTCAGAGCAAGACATCATACTCCTCATGCAGATTAGCTGGGTAAGTACCTCATCAAGCTAGGCAAAAGCAATACAGAGGGGCATCCTTTTCTTGCTAGCTACCCCTGTGAAAGAAATTCTCTCCGCCCCAATCCTAACCTACAGATCAGTGAGGGTGCTGTTGCCTCTCCTCTGGCTTTCTGAACAGGGCCATGCTGTAATCCAGCACTCGTCTTGGTCTTGTACCCTGGCTATCTTTACAATGCCTCAAGTTTTGGCTCCAGCGTCCTCTCCTAGAAAACTCAGTGTCTCAGGAATGCTTGCCACTGCTGAGGGTGTCCCCAGCCCCCAGGTCTCCAAGCACCCAAGAGCTCCTTCTATGTAAAACTCTAGGCTGTCCCTAGAGCCCTCACTCAACAGGATTCAGACCGTTCAGAAAGAAGGCAGTGAATCTTTCCTTGGTGAATAGTTTTCTTTTCACGACCCTGAGGGCCTCTAATGAGAACCATGACAATGGCTCAGACCAGATACCACTCAGAACCTCATCTCAACTCCCAGAACACAAGAGCACCCGCTCTCCGGCCCGCCAGCAACCCAGGCTCGGCGGTGAGGACTCCTCCGAGGGAAGCCGCTCTCTCTACCTGGGTGCTCGGGAAGTGGCGGGCGCGATCTTCCGGACTGAAGGCGAGTCCGGCTCTCAGGGCCTGGCGCCAATGAGTGCTGCTCCTGACGTTTGACACTTACCTTGTGTGATGACCCACAGACCCCAAGCCTGCCTTGGCAGCGCTTCCTGGGTCTGGAGAGCACGTGGGTGGGGCGGGGCGCGGGCGGGGCAGCTCCGCCCCGCTCGGCTCCTCGATCCGCGGCGCCCCCTGGCGGCAGAGCTCGAGCTGAGACAGGAGCCCGGGGACTTGTGCCCAGGACAGCTAGGCGACAGATACTGTGTGTCTCCTGCTCTCTAGGGCTTCACCCAGCCTTTGCTCTCAATCACCGGGGTTTTGTTGTTGTTGTTGTTGTTTTAATCAAGAACATTAAAGCTTTAAGAATTTATAATTGTAAGTTACAGTGGCTGTTGAGGTCATGTTTTGAAAATTGAATCATGAAAAAGTAAAACAGCTGGATCAGTGTTACCCTCACACAGAACACGTATTTATGTGTGTGAATGTGTCTGTCTCTGTGTAATTCTTTCTACTCTCTTTGGTAGATTGTTGATCCGTGTCAGATACTTGTGGCTTCCAACAAAGGACTTCATCACTACACATTAGGAAAATGAAGACAAAAACTGTACTGACAATGTGTTCAGTCATTTGAGGGGAAAACTAGTATCTGAGAAAGAGGAAGAACATGACTGAGGAAGAAGGCAGGTCAGGAGATGTTTCTACTAGTGCCTTCTTTGCTTTTGATATCAGGGGTTTTGAAAGTCAATGCTTCAATTCTGATAACATCGAAGAGGGCTGGGACAAACCATACCTAACATCTCATCCTGTTTCTCTAAAAATCCTTCCTGAAATAACAAATACCCCCAAAAAGAAAAATGTTAGAGGTTGAGGAGACAATGCAGTGGGTGAAGCTCTTGTTGTACATGGGCAGCAGGGCTTGGGTCCCCAGCACCCCGTAACAATCTCGGTGGAAATGCCAGCCTGCCTGTATCCCCAGTGTGTGGGAAGCAGAGTTTCAGATTCCAGAGCAAGATGGCTGTCCTGACTAGCTGAATTGTAAGTCTAGATTAAGCAAGAGACACTTAAGATACACAGTGGGAAATGTTGGGAGAAAACATCTGCTCTAGCATCTGTGCGTAGACACCCCTCTACATGTCTGCATATATGCACATGCACACAAACCCCAAAAGTTTTATCAATCTGTATTTTCATAATAATAGATGAGAATCAGTGCTGATGTTGTTTATGAATAACCGTGCTTTGGGGGCTCTTTATTTATTCAGCATATGAGATAATCAGCTTATGACATTTTCATGCATGTTTATCACTGGATTTTGCTCAGATTCACTCCCTAATAATCTTTCTTATTTTGGAAAGTTTTAAGAAGTATTAATGCAATTTTCAAAATTATGTGAAAAAATTACTTGGAAGTATTTATAGATAAAAATAATCAGGAGGGACAGGTTTGTATAAAATATAACAAGAAATGGTAGCTGGAAGCATTCTGTACATTATTTATTAAGCTTGGGCTAAGTAGTGATGTATCTCTTACTTTCTAAGAGAATAGACCTTTTGCTGGACCTTACAGCCAGAGTTAATAATATGCCTTGAGATCACATAATACTGCAATTCTACTGTATATGCAAACAGTTTAGCCTGACTTTAAGAGGACATGTGTTTCTAAGCCATCACTCCATAAGGATGAGGCCATGTTCAGCTCAAGGGCTAAGACTGTGAAAAGCTGCATCCCTCAGGTGCTGCTTGAGTTGAAGATGATGAACTCAAATCTCAACTTTCAGCTGTGGGAACTCAACATCACCAAGGGCAAGGAAACTGAACTTGGTGGGACTCAGAAAGCCATCATAATTTTTGTGCCACTTCTTTAGCTGAAATCTTTCCCGAAAATCCATGTCGGGCTAGCTGTTGAATTAGAGAAAAGTTTGGTGGGAAACACATTGTCTTTATAGCTCAGAGGAGGATTCTGTCCAAGCCAGCTTGAAAAAAGCATACAGAAAAAATAAACAAATGAGCCTAGAAGCCACACCAGGACAACAGTGCAGGGCATGTTGAGGACTTAGCTTTCCCAAGTGAAATCGTGGGTAAGAGGATTCGTGAGACCCTCATGACAGCCAGCTCCTACAGACTCATTTAGACAAAGCACATCAGAGCAATGCAGAGCACAAGTTGGAAGCTTTCTCTAGTGTGTTTAAGAAGCTCACAGGTGGGCTGGAGAGTTGGCTCAGCGGTTAAGAGCACCATCTGCTCTTCCAGAGGACCCGGGTTGGATTCCCAGCACCCACATGGCAGCTAACAACTGTCTGTAGTTCCAGTTCCAGGCAAAAACACTAAGGCAAATAAATAAACAAATAAAGTTTAAAAAAAAGAAAAAAAATAAAGAAGCTCACGGGTAAGGGTGTTAATTTTTAAATGCCAGACTTTCGGTTGTTTAAAAAAAAAAAGTGACTGGGTAAAGTGTCATTGGGGGGAGGAGAACAATGTAATACTCATCCTTCATGGCCTTGGGTTTCTTAAGTAATCACTTACACAGCCTAGGCTAATGTGTAACTGCAGTCATAAATTCTGTACCCTTCCATGCTCCTGCCCAGGATAATAAATAATCATTTGCTGAAAGCAACAGATATAAAGGTTGAATGCAGCAGTGTAAATTTTACCATAAAGGTTGAAGTCAACGTTTCTGGGTATTGGTTGATAGGCAATGATGTCTGTTACCTGGGTCAGCTGGGATCAGGTGCAGACAGTGACTTAATCCCTTATGAGATTGTTAAAGATCTCAGTGAGACACTGATTCTCTACCTGTGAGCTGCTACCTTGGAAAACACATATTTCCGGTGGTCTCAGGACTGAGAAACTGCTCAGTAGCAAAATTATAGGTATGAAGTAGCAACAAAATAAATTTATGGTTGTTTGTTTGTCTGTGTTTTCCAATGGTCTAAGCTACCCACATGTTGAGAATCTCTTCAGTGTAGGGTATTCCATTCCTTCCCCACGTGGTGTTTTCTATACTGTTCAATACACGGAGAGTTCAGTCCTTTGTGAGGGCAGACACACAGACACACATACTTCATACAATAGACATGCACAATCAACAGACACACAGAGACAGAAGACATTGACAGGGACAGATTCACAAGAAAGTCAACAGAAACACAGGACAGAAGACACAGGGAGAAGGAAGCAGAGAGTTCAAACCTGGACTCCATCTTGGTCAAATGACTCCAGCGAAAGTCCCAATGCGACACTGATGAATTATCTGTATCTCTGAGTTAATCACTAGTGTGTATAATCCATGCAGGGCCAGAAGGCTGCTCAGGAGCTGCTGCTCTTCCAGACAACCTGGGTTTTGTTCCCAGCACACACATGCTGGCTCACAACTCTTCATAATTCCAGGTCTAGGGGATCCAATAGCCTCATCTGCCCTCCAGGCACAGTAAGCACACTTAAGTTCAGGCAAAACAACACCCACGTACATAAAGTCAAAACATTAAGTCTTTAAAAATAAGTAAATACTAAACATAAAATACTTGTAGAATGTGATTTGAAGTTGGTATCTAAATGTGCTTTAAAATAGAATCAGGGCTGGAGAGATGGCTCAGAGGTTAAGAGCATTAGCCAATGTTCTTCCAGAGGTCCTGAGCTCAATTCCCAGCAACCACATGGTGGCTCACAACCATCTATAATGATATCTGGTGCCCTCTTCTGTATACTGTATACATAATAAATAAATAAATCTTTAAAAAATAAAATAGAATCATACACAGTTTTCGTTTTGTTTTCGAGACAGAAATCGAGGTCGACAAGCTCACCTCAAACTCGACACATAGTCAAGGGTGGCCTTGAGATCAGGCCAAGTTTGGTTTCTATGTTCAGAGAATTGAGTTTCTTACACTCGTAACTGTACTTTAACAAAATATCCAGCACGAATGATGAATTGCTACATGCTCTAAATATAGATAGGTAGCAGTGCATTTATTATCTACCTATAGTTTATTTATGATGTTCTGTGTATACTCCTGGTCCATGTGTAGACATGGACTACAACTGGCCAGGCTCCGCTCTTTCCTTCTGCAGCGTGAGTTACAGGCCTGCAGCTGTCATCATTACCTGCTGGCCCATCTTGCTGCCTCTGTTTTGATCACTTGTAATTTCTTTTTTTATATATTTATTTTATTTTTTATGTAACTTGGTATTTTGCCTGCATGGATAACTGTGTAAGGGTGTCAGATCTTGGAATTACAGACAGTTGTTAGCTGCCATGTAGATGCTGGGAATCGAACTCAGGTCCTCCGGAAGAACAATCAGTGCTCTTAACCGCTGAGCCATCTCTCCAGCCCACTTGTAACTTCTTACCATTAACTAAATGGTTAAATAATTTCACATGTTTCTATAAAACAATTATAGAGCACTAAATATATCAGCAAACCATAAATTACCATTTCTCTTCACAAACATATAAACTACTGTTATCACAAAAGATAGTATTGAGAAATTTTTTAATGATGCTATTTGTAGAATATCAATAAAAGAGGTTTTGTGAAATCTCTGAAAATTGAAGTATTAAAGAAAGCATTGACCATTTCCTTCCCTGGTTATAAATTCAATATATGTTCACTGCATGAAGGCTTGAAACAAAGAATAGTATAAAAAAGAAAGACTGTTTTCAGTCCTGCTTTTACTTTAAAGGTTTATGTTGTTTTTCTTGGTGTGTCTGTGAGTTACTGCTATGTGAGCAGATACTAGCAGAGGTATCCTGGAGGTGGAGATACAGGCAGTTGTAAGCCCACAGGGCAGCCTTTTTGTAACTCCAGTGACAAGGACCTACTACCCTCTCCTTCACAGCACCACCAGGTGTGCACACACAGTCCACATACATACATACATACATACATACATACGTACATACATACATACATACGTACATACATACATACGTACATACATACATACGTACATACATACGTACGTACATACATACATACGTACGTACATACATACATACATACATACGTACATAATACATACATACATACGTACATACATACATACATACATACGTACATACATACATACGTACATACATACATACATACGTACATACATGGAAGCAAAGCATACATTCACCTCAAGCAAAGCAAATCTTTAAAATAACCAGTGAAGTGTGATGCTGGCACATGCTGACCAGATGCTGGCACCTCATCAGCCTACCCTGCCGGGTTCCTGGGCTTGTGTGATGTGGTGGGAATGTTCTCTGTGTACTGTAAATAAAGAACTGTTCTGGCCTATGTAGAGCACTGTAGAAGTGGGTGGAGAATCAGAGGCAGCCAGGTAGAAGGAGGGTAGAGTTAGTCAGTCTCCATCCGACCCCCAAGAGGAACAGACATGTAAGAGGTACCGGCCAGCCACGGGCTGAGCCACGTGGTGGGCAGATTAATAGAAATGGGTTGAATTAAGATGAAAGAACTAGCTAGTAATGTGCTTAAAACATGGGCCAAACAGTGTAAAGGATATAAGTGTGTGATTCATTTCTTTGGGAGACAAAAGCCGCTGCTCGAACCAGGTTACAACCACCGCCAGGCGCACCAGGTACAAACCTCCTGGACCCAAAACGGCCCGGGGAAAACTTACTACAACAGTGTGAGACCCTTTGTGTGCACTGTCTAGTCTTTGCTGTACCTCTAGTATACTAGAAGGGAACAGAGTTGCTCTTTCTTGACTTCAAAATAAATTTCAAACTAGGTATGGTGGAGGACACCTATAATCTTAGTGCCCAGGAGCCTGAAAAAGAGAGGAGACCAGAGGACAGTCTGGGCTATGTAGCAAGAGATTGTCTCAAAAATGGTTGTTTGGTTTGTTTGTTTGTTTTCCTTAAAAGCTACAGAATAAAACAAAACAAAAACATCTAATGGTATGTCTTGTAACCTTTACCTGAGCTCACCACTGTGCACTGATTGCTCTCTGGGGCTCTTCCATTCCCTGCCTGCAAACACACCTGGTGCTTGGTTTTCTTAAGTGAGATGCTCACTTCATGGCACTTTCTTGTCTGTAGTTTCCATGTTCTTAGAATTATCCTTTAAAAATGAAGTTGAGGTTTTTTGCTTAAAAAAAAAATAGCCATGTCTTTCAGGGCTCATGGAATTGGTTTATTCAGAATTATTTGGAATTGTTTATTCATGAGTGCGGTCAGTGGAAATGTCTTGGGCCAAAGCACACAGTGTGCTCGTTTCCTTTGCCTTCCTTGGAAGGCATACACTGTCCGCTGATCCCATTATGGGTGAACTGAGTTTTAGGCACTTGTTTGTGTGTATCCACCGTAAGGGCATCTCCCCAGAGTTGTGCACAGAGTTGAAAAATCTCTCAAACTCTATGTGCTGTGCCAAAATTAAAATTCAGTTCCAATGAATGCCTAGATCCAGTGATCTAAATAAGTGCACGATACCACATCTTCACAGACTCTCAAAAACAGCGAAGTGATGGGATTATGGGGTGAGAACCACCACACCCAGATTCTGATTTTTAAGAAATCTTATTTTGGAGAGGGTTGCTAGGAAGCCACAGCTGGCAAGGGCATGTCAGAGGACAACTTTTGAGAACTGGTTCTGGCTTTCCACTGTGGGATCCCAGCACTGAACTTAGCTTCTCCACAGTGGAAAGAATGGAGGGAGAAAAGGCAAGAACTCCTTAGTGGATTTTGGTATGGGCATTTGTCTGCACCCGTAACACAGTACACCTTTCACAGTATTCCCAATGCCTGTACACCGGGGAAGCTGCCCCCGCAGCCTCCTAATGCCAGTTCAGGGGTGATGCTGCCCTACAGCAGTCTCACAAGCAAGGCCAGTTACCAAACAGATTCTCCACTGTGGGCGGGTGCACTGCTGGAGCAGACAATGTGTACATCTATTCACATGCATGTTACAAAGATGATTTGTGAAACTTATTTCTCTCCTTGGGATGTTTTTAATCCTTATGAGCCTCTGACCAACAAAATGAATAAAGTATTGCCATTTCTCGGGGAGAAGTCAGCAGAAGCACCCTTGTCTCTCAAAGGGTAGTTTTAAACCCATGTAAGAGCAGTGCTCTCTACATTAACCAGAGCCTGTGTTATGCTTTGCAAAAGCTGCTCTTTTCTAGTTAGAATGCAGTGCTGAGGAAAAGAGGGTCCTAGAGGCTGGGGATATGGCTCAATCAGAAAAGTGCTTACCACACAAGCGTTAGGACCTGAGTTGGATCCCCAGCATCCGTGTTAAAAAGTCAGGCGTGGTGGCCTGCTCTTGTAATCCTGGCTCTGAAGAAGCAGAGACAAGAGGACCTTAGTGCTGTCTGCCAGCCAGTGTAACCCAACAGATGAGTCCCAGGTCCCAGTGAGAGACTGTCACAACAAGCAGGTGGATGGCTCCTGGGAAATGACATCTGAGATAGACCTCTAACCTCTGCACCCACACACGTACACACATGGGGTGGAGAGGGCAGAGAGAGAGTGGTTTCATGGGTCACATGTATTTGTGAATACCCCTTGGATGAAAATCCAGCAGAGGTAACGTGGACGGGGAGCTGTGTAAAGCATCCATCCTGTTCCTCCCCAGGCTTGGGAATGACCAGCAAGGCTGAGTCGCTATGGAGATGTCCTTGGCACGACCCCGCCCACCATCCAGAACCCAGCTTCACTGGAGAACCCAGTGGCTCACAGGCTCTGTCTGTGGCCTCCTGCTGCCAACCTCCCGATTCACCCCATCCCAGCCTGTGCCTGCTCAGAGCCTGGCGCTGTGCTGACTCATGGTCACTCCTGCCTTTGGTGTCCTCTGGCTTCACTGCGGCTCTGTTCAGTCACCATGGAGAGCAGAGCATGGCCAACTGCCTGTCCGAGCCGCCTTCACAGCCTTTGTGCCTGGGCCAGCACTGTCCCCTCCCTCCCACCTCTGTCCTGGAGACTGGCCTTGTGTACCGCCAGAGCCAGAGCAGCAGGACGCCACTTTTCAGCCTTCACTTGGGTTTGGCCTGCTGGGGATGGGGTGGGAAGCCTGGAAGAGAGGGAGAGCGAGGGATGCTCTGTCTGTGACCTCCTCAAGGACAGGGTCTATTTCAGTTGTCTGGGATCCCCAAACCTTCCCTCCCTCCCTGCCCTTGACTTCTGACTTGTGCTCAGCCTGTGCAGGCCTGGAGCCAGAGTGTTCGTGCCGGCTTCAGAGCAGCCTGGGTGGGTCCTGCCTCTCACTGCGGTGATCAGCTTCTCATCGCCTGTATTTAGTTCTGAGATAATTCACTTGCAAAGTGAAAGGTTTGTTTTGGCTCAGAGTTTTAGACCATCTAGTCTAGGACTAGATTGCCCTGAGGGCTTTAAAGGGGGTTCTCCTAAAGCCTGTAAAGAAGGAACACAGCTGAAGAGATTGTCCTTAAACCCTGGGCTGGATGAGCTGGGAAGAGAGGAGTCCCTGGTGGGCAGTCTCTAGATTTCTCTTGGCAAAGCACCAAACCAGGTCCAGCTTGAATCACAGCAAGGGCTCAGCAGTCCACGGCTGGCTGAAGGGCAGTGGCTATAGTAGGGATCCTTCTCCTGCAATAGGGATGGACACCTTGGTGAGAAGAAGCTAACATGCTGTTCTTGGTCCCACAATTGAAGAATCTACCTGAGAAGTCCTGGGTCCAGGTGCAAAGGGAGCTCCTAAACAGAGACCTCCCTCAGATATGGCTCCATAAGTACTCAAATCACATAGACCACAGCCGCCTTCTTCCCAGAGGCCCAGTGATGCACATGCTTTTGGCTGTTGGGAACATCTGTGCACTGGTTTCTATCAGGTGAGCAACTGTGGGGTCGAGGAATTTCAACAGTGCCATGAGATGAGGTGAGGGGAGGGAGCATCCCTACTCCATGGCCATGAGATGAGCTGAGGGGAGGGAGCATCCCCACTCCATGGCCATGAGATGAGGTGAGGGGAGGGGAGCATCCCCACTCCATGGCCATGAGATGAGATGAGGTGAGGGGAGCATCCCCACTCCATGGCCATGAGATGAGGTGAGGGGAGCATCCCCACTCCCATGGCCATGAGATGAGGGGAGGGGAGCATCCCCACTCCATGGCCATGAGATGAGGTGAGGGGAGCATCCCCACTCCCATGGCCATGAGATGAGATGAGGGTAGGGAGCATCCCCACTCCCATGGCCATGAGATGAGGTGAGGGGAGGGAGCATCCCCACTCCCATGGCCATGAGATGAGGTGAGGGGAGGGAGCATCCCCACTCCCATGGCCATGAGATGAGGTGAGGGGAGGGAGCATCCCCACTCCCATGGCCATGAGATGAGGCGAGCATCCCCACTCCCATGGCCATGAGATGAGGTGAGGGGAGGGAGCATCCCCACTCCCATGGCATTGAGATGAGGAGAGGGGAGGGGAGCATCCCCACTCCCATTGCCATGAGATGAGATAAGGGGAGCATCCCCACACCCATGGCCATGAGATGAGGTGAGGGGAGCATCCCCACTCCCATGGCCATGATGAGGTGAGGTGAGGGGAGCATCCCCACTCCCATGGCCATGAGATGAGGTGAGGGAGCATCCCCACTCCCATTGCCATGAGATGAGGTGAGGGAGCATCCCCACTCCCATGGCCATGAGATGAGGTGAGGGGAGCATCCCCACTCCCATGGCCATGAGATGAGGTGAGGGGAGGGGAGCATCCCCACTCTCATGGCCATGAGATGAGGTGAGGGGAGGGAGCATCCCCACTCTCATGGCCATGAGATGAGGTGAGGGGAGCATCCCCACTCCCATGGCCATGAGATGAGATGAGGGGAGCATCCCCACTCCCATGGCCATGAGATGAGGTGAAGGGAGCATCCCCACTCCCATGGCCATGAGATGAGGTGAGGGGAGCATCCCCACTCCCAT